>CM038680.1:592700844-592915643 GCA_021605205.1 Aegilops longissima
ATTTGAATAAGTTGACACCTACTGAAATCTTCTTTGCAAATGGCTGATAAATCAATGTCGGTGTACCAGAGTAGGGGTACCCTAGTACCCCGAACTTGTGCACGGGCAGTTGCAGCACCCCGCGGCAGGGCTTGCCGGGTGACCGCCAAGGTCCTCCGTGGTTCCTTTGCAGCCATTCAAGAACAAAGTATTCAAGCCAAGGAGACAAGGCCCCGGCAAGAGGAGCTTGCCGGGAAGGCCAACCAAGGCACCTAGGAGACAAGGCCCCGACAAGAGGAGCTTGGCGGGAAGGCCCGGTGAGCGACAAGCTTCCGGACGCGACAAGGCAACAACATGGCAAGGCGCTTGCATGCGCAGACTACCACTGTTCAAGGCTCCAAAGACATCCACCAACGTGTCGCCTCGACCTTTCGGTAGCGCGTGGCAAGAGGTCTCTTGGTCAGCGGAGCGCAGTGGCAAGCGGTGTTGACAAGATTGCCATCGTGGCAGCGGTGGCGTCCCGACGGTCCTTTATGCAATCGCTTAGGCGACATAGACGGGCATTTAATGCCTTTGTCCCCTGCCGTCAGGGTTAGGTATGATGCACTGTACAAGTAGCTGTACCAACCGCATTCCTTTTCCATTTTTGCCCTTGTCTACGTTGCCACCTGTCGGAGACCCCTTGAGCATATAAAAGGAGGCCCATGCGCAACGTAGAAGGGGGTTCGAAGGGTTCGAACGGTTTGAAGGCAGAAACCACCCACACTAGGTCTCGTTAGCAGCTCGTGTATACGGTAGCTCTCAGCGCTCCCTAGCAAGAATACAATCAAACATGCAGCAGTAGGAGTATTATCTCTCCGGAGAGCTCCGAAGCTGGGTAAACTGCTCGTGTGCTTCGCCGATCCGCTCTTCGTCGGCGACCTCCGCCCCCGCCCGAACCAAAAGGGGCTCGGTCCGCCGTCCCATAGGTGTTCGTGGGTCGATCAGCTTCCCCGACATCTTTGGCGCGCCAGGTAGGGGGCGTCGAGGCTGTGTGAACCTGATCCGGCGTTCACACGAGCTAGATCTTCATCATCTTCATGGACATGCCACCGAAGAAGAAGGCTTCGGCGGCAGCAGAGCCGTCCGCGTCGATCCCACCACCACCGGAGCAAATGGGTGGTGGGGTAGACACCGGCGGAAGAACGGGCGCCGGCGAGGAAGCTCATGATGGCGCCAAGTCCAAGGACAAGGCTGCGCAGACCTCGGCGTCCGTACATGCACCGCGCCCATCTCAGGAGGCGCGGGACCGACAGCTTCATGGTATTCACAGTACCATACGCTCGTTGGATCAAGATCGAGCTGGTGGATCTCGGGGTCCTCAAGACCGGTATGCACGCCAACATGCCGGCACGAGCGAGGCACGGTCGCCTGGACGGGATACTGCTCCTTCTAACATAGTTAGAAGTCCGAGCATATCCCGCTCCTCGCGCCGTTCGCCACTACCACCCACCACTCCAGCAGAAGCTTTGGCGAGAGCTCAACTGCTCCTAGATTACCCTCCAACAGCCGACAAGGTCGATGAATGGAGGGCCACCATCCAGAGTCTCATCGGCTTTGCCAACGGCAACACTCCGCGGCAGCCGAGTACATCGCTGCCGCGGCAGGACCGCCAAGCATGAGCCGGTGGCGACGAAACCGGTGGGGGTGCAACTACCATGCACTCTCCACCCCGAAGGCCAAGGTCGCCGACTCGCCGGATCCACCTCGACAGCGACTCCACCGCGTCATCGGATCCACGAGCTCGTCGCGATCAGCGCCAAGTTCTTCACGAACGACATCAAGAAGACGCCCGAACTCGCATCAAGCACCGAAGAGAAGCGCGGCGTCAATCGGACCAGCGCGCTGGGCCCTCTGTCGACATGCATGCGCCAGGGGAACCAGGCGACTTGCCGTACGCGGTAGGTTGCCCTGCGTTCACTCATGAGCTGCGGCAAGTCCAGTGGCCCAGCAAGAAGAATTTCTGCCGACGTGCGGAGAAGTACGACGGCAAGACGCATCCGTCGGAGTTCCTCAGCATTTACACCATTGTGGTGCAAGCTACCGGGGGGCGAGACGACAAGATTCTGGCCCACTACTTCCCGCTGGTACTCAAGCCCAATGTCAGATCCTGGCTCATGCACTTGCCGGACAACTCCATATCCTCCTGGGCGGATCTATGCCATCAGTTTGTCGGCGCCTTCACAGGCGGCCACAAGCCTCATGGCCAAGAGAGCGACCTTCATCTGCTTCGCCTGTAAGGAAGGAGAGCCCCTGCGCAAGTACATTCAGAGATTCAGCGCGTCAGACAAGACAACATCCCAGATGTCCACCCTGCCGCGGTAATCAGCGCGTTCCATCAGAACGTGCGAAACCGTAGGATGCGGGAGGAGATGGCGATGTGCAAGATCAGAGACGTCAGTGAGCTATATGCCCTGGCCGACAAGTGTGCACGTGCTGAGGAAGGGAGGAGACTCCCCGGAGAGAATACAGAAGCAGCAGGATCTGATAGTGAGGGGTCCGCCCCGGCAAGGAAGAACCGGCGGCGGAACAACAGGAAAAAGAGAGGCAAAGATGTGCTAGTTGTCGAGCAGTCCGGCAACGGAGGTGGCGCCAAGAAAGCCAAAGTTGGTAACTCCGGCAAGGAGGTTGCCGCGGGAACCAACTGCCAGGCTGTGGCGGTCGCCGACAAGCAGGACGGCTCCAACAAGCAGTACTGCAAGATCCATCGCACCAAGGGTCATGACCTCCAGAGCTGCAAGAAGGTCGAGCAGCTTGTCGAGCAGCAGAAGGCTGAGTACGAGCGGCGCGACAAGGAGAAGGCCCAGGAAGGTGCTGGAGGAGCTAGCAAGAAACGCCCTGGCCGGGGAGGACGTCGCGGCAAGGCCAAGCAGCGGCAAGGAGACAGACCTCACCGCGGCCGCGACAAGGACGAAGATGACGACGACGATGAAGACATGGATGATGACGAGGCCAATGAGCAGGAGTTCCAGAAAGCCACAGAGGTCTTGTGTGTTGACGGCGGTGCTTCTCTGCATACTTCACACCGCCAACTCAAGCAGTGGATGCGGGAAGTCAATGCGGCAGAGCCATCCGTCGAGTCTCGCAAGCCTCTGAAATGGTCCAACACACCTATCATCTTTGATATTGAGGACCACCCAGATCGCATAACTGCGGTCGGGTGCTTGCCGATGCTGGTTTCACCAACCATCCGCAACCTCAAGGTCACAAAGATGCTAGTTGACGGCGGGGCCGGCTTGAACCTGATCTCCTCAGCGGTACTCCAGAAACTCTAGATCCCTGACAGCGAGCTCGAAGAGACCGACATATTCCAAGGAATCAATCCGGGAAGGAGCAAGCCAAAGGGAAAGATCACGTTGCCGGTGACATTTGGCAGCGAGCTAAACTTCAGGACTGAGAGGGTCACTTTTGACGTTGCTGACTTTCCATTGCCTTACAATGGGATACTTGGCCGCCCAAAGACTTCGCCAAATTCATGACGGCCTCTCACTATGCCTACAACATATCAAGATGCCAGGCCCGATAAGTGTCATCTCTGTCCCTGGCGACAAGAAGGATGCTCTTATCTGCGCCGACAAGATCTACCGGGAAGCAGCAGCCGCAACCGATCGCAAGTCACTTGCCGCTGAAGCTCCCGGGGCGAAGAAGAAGACCAAGTCCGGCAAGAGTTCTGATGCCCACTCCGGCAAGCGCACATCTTTGGAGTGCTGCGCTACCGTCGAGGACGCACCATCGAGCTCCACCGGCAAGTACAAGAAGGCGATGGCAGCTCCACCAGAGACAAAGAAGGTGTCCGCAAGGAGGACGGCACTGGTGGTACCTTTACCATCGCCCACTCTCGACCCTAAATAGGAAAGCGCCTGTTGCTTTCTGGCGGCGAACGCCAACGTGTTTGCATGGCAACCGCCTAACATCCCCGTGTTCCTGTGAAAGTAATTGAGCACCACCTGCCGCCTGTCCTCATCGCGCGCCCGTCAAGCGTAAAGTCGAAGCAGCGTTGGGCGCCAAGAGTTCATCGCAGAAGAGATCAAGAAATTGGAAGCAGCAGGCCTTGTCAGAGGAGTGCTCCATCCTACGTGGTTGGCCAATCCTGTAGTCGTCCGCAAGGCAAACGGAAAATGGAGGCTTTGTATCGACTTTACTGATGTTAATAAAGCTTGTCCCAAAGACCCATTTCCCTTGCCACGCATTGACCAGATTGTTGACTCCACGGCCGGATGTGACTTGCTTTCATTTCTTGATGCCTACTCAGGATATCATCAGATTTTCATGGCAGAAGAGGATGAGGAGAAGACCGCATTCATCACTCCATGTGGCACATACTGTTTCGTATGGATGCCTTTTGGTTTAAAGAATGCTGGTTCAACGTTTGCAAGAGTAGCCCATGACGCTTTTGAGCCGCAAATACACAGAAATGTGGAAGCCTACATGGATGATATAGTAGTCAAGAGCAAGGACAAGGCGACTCTGATTCAAGATTTAGACGAAACCTTTGCAAATCTGCACAAGATCAACCTCAAGCTTAACCCCGAGAATTGCGTGTTTGGAGTCCCCTTCGGCAAGCTTCTCGGGTTCTTCGTATCTCAGCGGGGAATTGAAGCCAATCGCGACAAGATCCAGGCCATGTCACTTTTCATGTTAATGCTAATGAGCATACGGTACACTTTCCAAAGAAACAACCTCAAGTTCATAATATCAATTCTATTGGAAAATTTTCAACCATTACTATTGGAGGTTTTGAATTCCCTCTTCCTACCGTCAAAAAGAAATATGATATTCTTATTGTTGGGGACATGCATATCCCTGTTGATGTAACATAGTGTTTTCTACCTCTTGAGCTTGCGTTGGTTTTCCCTTGAAGAGGAAAGGGTGATGCAGCAAAGTAGCATAAGTATTTCCCTCTATTTTGAGAACCAAAGTATCAATCCAGTAGGAGACGACGCACAAGTCACCGAATACCTGCACAAACAGTCAAGAACTTGCCACCAACGCGATAAAGGGGTTGTCAATCCCTTCACGGTCACTCAAAAAAGTGAGATCTAATAGAGATAGTAAAGTGTAACACCCCGGATGTAACTTTCCATATTTGTAACTCCAACTCTTGCCATTTTCGGCATTGTGATATGATATTCCCTCCGTGGTTGGGTTTTTGTCTTTCATTTTTGCTTTTTGTCCATGTCATGCATTTTATATCATGTCATCATGTGCATCGATATTCGACATCGTGCTCGTCTCTCATGATTCCGAGCATTTTTCCCGTTGTCCGCTTTTGCAATCCGCACTCCTATGTCCCCGGCGCCCCTTTTACGCTTTTTCCGTGAGCGGTACTAAACTTTCTCGGAATGGACCGAGGTTTGTCAAGTGGCCTTGGTACACCACCGTAGACCACCTGTCAAGTTTCGGGTCATTTGGAGCTCGTTTGGTACTCCAACAGCTTAACCGCACTCTCAAAAGGCCTCTTTTAAGTTGCAGCCAACACCCTCCAAAACAGCCCAATAGCCCATCTAAGTCACTTCCATGCTCTCCGTCGTCGGGATCACGATCGTGTGGTAAAACTACACCTCATTTGGAGTCTCCTAGCTCCCTATGCCTATATAAACACCTCCCCGTCCCAAACCGGGTCCCGAAACCCTAAAATCGTCCACGCTCTCGCCGGACACGTCCGCCGCCACGGACGAGATCGCCGCCGCCCGCAGCCATCGGCGTCGCGCCCACGTGGCCCCGGCCGCCAGCCATGCAGCCCGCCAGCCGCCCGCCCCCCCAAGGCCAGCGTCGCCTCCGCCCGCGCCCGCGTCCCTCCGCCCGGCCGCGCCTCCCTCCGCTGGGTCTCCGCCGCGGTGAGCTCCGCGCCCGACCCGCCGCCGTCCGCCTCCGCCCGGGGACGACCGCCGCCGCTCTCCGGCAAGCTCACGCCCGCCCTCGCTCCCGCTCCTCGCGCCCGTCCCAGCGCCGTCCCTCGCCGGCCGCGGCCTGCGTCTCGCCAGATCCGGTCGTGGGTCGACCGGATCCGGCGCACCCTCGCCGGCGCGGCTCGTCCCCGGCCATCCTCGATCCCCGTGCAACCCTAGGTTGACTTCTTCCCTCCCTCGTTTTTCTCCAAGTCCCGAACTATATTGCATTTTGTTGAATTTTCGTCATGCCATAACTCTGCATCCGTAGTTCCGTTTCGTGCGTATAATATGTTAAAATGTTCGCCTCGATGAGTAGATCATTTCATCTCATTGCATCATTTTCATTTGAGCTCATCTTGATGCCCGAAATGCTGTTGGAAGAGGGCTATGTGATGTTAGTTTCTGTTTCTTAACAGAACATGCACTTTTATCATTTTTGCCATGATTGATGTGTGCACCCTATGAACTTGAGTCCTACATGTGTTTTGTAATATGTCATGCCATCTTTACAGGGGTCTATGCCATGTATTTTGTGATCTCTGTGGTGACTAGCACAAGCATGCAAACTAGGCTTCCTGATGTTGCTGATTTCAGCCCCTGTTTCGCTGATATTTTCATGCCATGTTAACTTGATGCTACCGAGAGATCCATGCATATTTTGAGATACATCAGTAAGGATGTTTTGAACATATGGTTTTGCTCTATCCATCCATGCCCTTGTTTGCAATTATGGAGTGCCATAGCTTGAGTCAATCGAGCTCTACTTTTGCTATAAAATGCTTCCTGACAGATTGTTTACATGTTATTCAATTTTGCCAAGGTTGTTTTAGTTGATCCGTGTATGCTATGATGTTGTTCTTGCCATGTATATCTTTTATGCCATGTCTTCTTGACGTATGTATGCTTATTTTATCATGTAATGCTCTGTAGTGAGTGCATCGAGCTCTTAAACATGCCTACTTGTTATCTGTTTTGTCATGCCCTGTTGCTGAATCTGTTAACGAAACTTGCTATATTGACATGGGTGATATTATATTTTCTGATCCTTTTTGGCTTATGGTCAGTAAGGGACTTTTGTTCTATGCTTTGAGTGGATTCATGCCATGCCTTGTTTTGCTATTATAAGTTCCTGTAGCATGTCGTTTGCTTGCTCTGAACATTGCTACCTAATGCTGTTTCTGCCATGTTCAGTAATTTCACCAAGTCTGTGAAGCTGATAAGTTTTGCACTTTTGCCATGCTTGTTTGGACCTGTTATGTTGTGAATTAGCCGTAGCTCAGTGTTCATCTTTTGTCAAGCATCTTGAGTAGATCACTGCCATGTGCTTTGTTGGTACGTTTGGGTGCAGTAGCTTAATTTCTTGTTGCTTGCTAAGTGGCATCATGCTGTTAATGGCAGATTTGTGCCATTCTTGTTTTGCTTGTCATTTGCAAACCGTGCATCCGATTCCGGTGATCTTTATATCGATTTCGACCGAAATCATCTCATCTTTCCAGCGGCATACTTGGTTTGCCAAGTTGATGCCTGGTTCATCATTTTCCTTCCGGAGCACGCATACGCATTGCATATCACATCCCGCATATCATGCCATATATTGCATCATGTTGCTTGTGCATTGCACCGTGATTTATTGTGGTTCCTTCGTTTGTGTTCTTGCTTTGGGTAGAGCCGGGAGACGAGTACGTGAACGAGGAACCTGTTGAGAACTCTTACGAGGATCAAGCTTTCGACAACTCTGAGAACTTTGCAGGCAAGATGACCATACCCTCGAAATCACTTCTATCTTTGCTATGCTAGATGCTCGCTCTTCTGCTATGCCTATGCTACGATGCCTATCACTTGCTATATCATGCCACCCATATTGCCATGTCAAGCCCCTAACCATCCTTTCCTAGCAAACCGTTGATTGGCTATGTTACCGCTTTGCTCAGCCCCTCTTATAGCGTTGTTAGTTGCAGGTGAAGATGAAGTTTGTTCCTTGTTGGAACATGGAGATGTTGTTCCTTGTTGGAACATGTTTACTTGTTGGGGATATCACAATATATATCTGCTATAATTAATGCATCTATATACTTGGTAAAGGGTGGAAGGCTCGGCCTTATGCCCGTGTTTTGTTCCACTCTTGCCGCTCTAGTTTCCGTCATACGGTGTTATGTTCCTTGATTTCGCGTTCCTTACGGTTGGGTGATTTATGGGACCCCTTTGACAGTTCGCTTTGAATAAGACTCCTCCAGCAAGGCCCAACTTTGGTTTTACCATTTGCCACCTAAGCCTTTTTCCCCGCGTTTTATGAGCCCGAGGGTCATCTTTATTTAACCCCCGGCCAATGCTCCTCGAGCGTTGGTCCAAACTAGAGCCACTTGCGGTGCCACCCGAGGCAACTTGGGGCATCTTCGTTGCCGTCGTATCGCTCATCCGGTGTGCCACGAGAACGAGATATGTGCAGCTCCTATCGGGATTTGTCGGCACAATCGGGCGGCTTTGCTGGTCTTGTTTTATTGTTGTCGAAATGTCTTGTAGTCCGGATTCGAGACTGATCGGGTCTTCCCAGAGAGGGAATATCCTTCGTTGATCGTGAGAGCTTATAATGGGCTAAGTTGGGACACCCTGCAGGGTATTATCTTTCAAAGCCGTGCCCATGTTATGAGGCAGATGGGAATTTGTTAATGTCCGGTTGTAGAAAACCCGAAGTTGACCTTAATTAATACATATCAACGCGTGTGTAACCGTGATGGTCTCTTCTCGGCGGAGTCCGGGAAGTGAACACGTGTTGGAGTTATGTTTGACGTAAGTAGTTCAGATCACTTCTTGATCGCTACTAGCTTCACGACCGCGCCTTGCTCCTCTTCTCGCTCTCTTTTGCGATTGTAGCCACCATATATGCTAGTCGCTGCTGCAGCTCCACCTCACAACTCTGTCCTTCCTATAAGCTTAAATAGTCTTGATCTCGCTGGTGTGAGATTGCTGAGTCCCCGTGACTCACAGATTCTACCAAAACAGTTGCAGTGCCGACGATGCAGTGCAGGTGGCGCAACCGAGCTCAAGTGGGAGTTCGACGAGGAACGTGGTCGTTACTATGTGTCTTTTCCCGATGATCGATAGTGGAGCCCAGTTGGGACGATCGAGGATCTGTGTAGCATTTGGGGTATCTTCTTTTATTTTGGTTCCGTAGTCGGACCTTGAGTGTAATCTGAATGATGGATGTTTATTTATGTATTGTGTGAAGTGGCATTGTAAGCCAACTATGTATCTCTTTCCCTTATGTATTACATGGGTTGTGTGAAGATTACCTCACTTGCGACATTGCTTTCAATGCGGTTATGCCTCTAAGTCGTGCTTCGACACGTGGGAGATATAGCCGCATCGAGGGCGTTACATAAAGTAAATATTTTTGGTATTTTTGGTTTATAGATTATAAAGTAAAGATTGCAAAATTGTAGATCGGAAACTAGCAAGATGTAAATGAGATTCAATATAATGGAAAAGAGATTCAATATAATGGAAAAGAGACCCGGGGGCCATAGGTTTCACTAGTGGCTTCTCTCGAGATGGCATATATTACGGTAGGTGAAAAATTACTGCCGAGCAATTGATAGAAAAGCGCATAATTATGATGACATCTAAGGCAATGATCATGAACATAGGCATCACGTCCGTGTCAAGTAGACTGGCTCCTGCCTACATCTACTACTATTACTCCACACATCGACCGCTACCAGCATGCATCTAGAGTATTAAGTTCATAAAGAACGGGCTAACACATTAAGCAAGATGACATGATGTAGAGGAATTAACTCAAGCAATATGATGAAAACCCCATCTTGTTATCCTCGATGGCAACAATATAATACGTGCCTTGCTGCCCCTACTGTCACTGGGAAAGGACACCACAAGATTGAACCCAAAGCTTAGCACTTCTCCCATGGCAAGAAAGATCAATCTAGTAGGCCAAACTAAACCGATAATTCGAAAAGACTTGCAAAGATATCAAACCATGCATATAAGAATTCAAAGAAGAACCAAATAATGTTCATAGATAATCTTGATCATAAATCCACAATTCATCGGATCTCGGCAAACACACCGCAAAAGAGTATTACATCAAATAGATCTCCAAGAACATCGAGAAGAACTTTGTATTGAGAATCAGAGAGAGAAGAACCAATCTAGCTAATAACTATGGACCTGAAGGTCTGTGGTAACTACTCACACTTCATCGGAGAGGCAATGGTGTTAATGTAGAAGACCTCCGTGATCGGATCCCCCTCCGGCAGATCGCCAGAAAAGTCCCCAAGATGGGATCTCACGGGTACAGAAGGTTGCAGCGGTGGAAAAGTGGTTTCGTGGCTCCCCCTGATGTTTTTAGGGTATAAGAGTATATATAGGCAAAGGAACTAGGTTAGGGGAGCTACGAAGGGCCCACAAGGGTGGGGGGTGTGCCCTCCTGCCTCATGGCGTCCTCGTTACATCTCTGACTTCATCTCCAAGTCTTTTGGTTTGCTTTCGGTCCAAGAAAGATCATCGCGAAGGTTTCATTCCATTTGGACTCCGTTTGGTATTCCTTTTTTGCAAAACTCTAAAATAGGCAAAAAAAACAGAAGCTGGCACTGGGCCCTCGGTTAATAGGTTAGTCCCAAAAATAATATAAAAGAGCATATTAAAGCCCATTAAACATCCAAAACAGATAATATAATAGCATGGAACAATCAAAAATTATAGATACATTGGAGACGTATCAAGCATCCCCAAGCTTAATTCCTGCTCGTCCTCGAGTAGGTAAATGATAAAAACAGAATTTTTGATGTGGAATGCTACCAAACATATTTATTCATGTAATTCTATTTATTGTGGCATGAATGTTCATATCCGAAAGATTCTAGACAAAATTTTAATATTGACATAAAAATAAAAATACTTCAAGCATACTAACAAAGCAATTATGTCTTTTCAAAATAGCATAGCTAAAGAAAGCTATCCCTACAAAATCATGTAGTCTGGCTATGCTCTATCTTCATCACACAAAATATTTAATCATGCACAACCCCGATGACAAGCCAAGCAGTTGTTTCATACTTTTGATGTTCTCAAACTTTTTCAATCTTCATGCAATACATGAGCGTGAGCCATGGACATAGCACCATAGGTGGAATAGAAGGGTGGTTGTGGAGAAGACAAAAAGGAGAAGATAGTATCACATCAACTAGGCATATCAACAGGCTATGGAGATGCCCATCAATAGATATCAATGTGAGTGAGTAGGGATTGTCATGCAACGGATGCACTAGAGCTGTAAGTGTATGAAAGCTCAAAAAGAAACTAAGTGGGTGTGCATCCAACTTGCTTGCTCATGAAGACCTAGGGCACTTTGAGGAAGCCCATCATTGGAATATACAAGCCAAGTTCAATAATGAAAAATTCCCACTAGTATATGAAAGTGACAACATAGGAGACTCTCTATCATGAAGATCATGGTGCTACTATGAAGCAGAGGTGTGGAAAAAGGATAGTAACATTGCCCCTTCTCTCTTTTTCTCTCTTTTTTTATTTGGGCCTTTTTTTATGGCCTCTTTTTTTCTTTTCTTTTTTTTCGTCCGGAGTCTCATCCCGACTTGTGGGGGAATCATAGTCTCCATCATCCTTTCCTCTCATGGGACAATGCTCTAATAATGAAGATCATCACACTTTTATTTACTTACAACTCAAGAATTACAACTCAATACTTAGAACAAAATATGACTCTATGTGAATGCCTCCGGCGGTGTACCAGGATGTGCAATGAATCAAGTGTGACATGTATGAAAAATTATGAACGGTGGCTTTGCCACAAATACGATGTCAACTACATGATCATGCAAAGCAATAGAGATAGATCAAGACGCTTAATAGGACTTTCACAAAGCACATACCTTGATAAAGTTTTGAAAAAGTTCAAAATGGATCAGGCAAAGAAAGGGTTCTTGCCGGTATTACAAGGTGTGAAGTTGAGTAAGACTCAATGCCCGACCACCGCAGAAGATAGAGAGAAATGAAAGATGTTCCTATGCTTCAGCCATAGGCTCTATCATGTATGCAATGCTGTGTACCAGACCTGATGTGTGCCTTGCTGTAAGTTTAGCAGTGCAGTACCAAAGTAATCCAGAGTGGATCATCGGACAGCGGTCAAGAACATCCTTAAGTACTTGAGAAGAACTAAGGATATGTTTCTCATTTATGGCGGTGACAAAGAGCTCGTCAATGGCGGTTACGCCGATGCAAGCTTTGACACTGATCCGGACGATTCTAAATCGCAAACCGGATACGATTTACATTAAACGGTGGAGCTGTCGGTTGGTGCAGTTCCAAACAAAGCGTCGCTATGGGGATCTACATGTGAAGTTGAGTACATAGCTGCTTCGAAGCAGCTAATGAAGGAGTCTGGATGAAGGAGTTCATAACCGATCTAGGTGTTGTACCTAGTGTATCGGGTCCAATGAAAATCTTTTGTGACAATATCGTGCAATTGCCTTGGCAAAGGAATCCAGATTTCACAAGAGAACCAAGCACATCAAATGACGCTTCAACTCCATCCGGATTTGGTCCAGGTGGGAGACATAGAGATATGCAAGATACATACGGATCTGAATGTTGCGAACCGCTGACTAAGCCTCTTCCACGAGCAAAACATGATCAGCACCAAGACTCCATGGGTGTTAGAATCATTACTTGTGTAATCTAGATTATTGACTCTAGTGCAAGTGGGAGACTGAAGGAAATATGCCCTAGAGGCAATAATAATGTTATTATTTATTTCCTTATATCATGATAAATGTTTATTATTCATGCTAGAATTGTATTAACCGGAAACATAATACATGTGTGAATACATAAACCTACAGAGTGTCACTAGTATGCCTCTACTTGACTAGCTCGTTAATCAAAGATGGTTATGTTTCCTAACCATGAACAAGGAGTTGTTATTTGATTAACGGGATCACATCATTGGTTGAATGATCTGATTGACATGACCCATTCCATTAGCATAGCACCTGATCGTATAGTTTGTTGCTAGTGCTTTTCTTCATGACTTATACATGTTCCTATGACTATGAGATTATGCAACTCCGCTTGCCCGAGGAACACTTTGGGTGCTACCAAACGTCACAACGTAATCGGGTGATTATAAAGGTACATTACAGGTGTCTCCGAAGGTACATGTTGGGTTGGCATATTTCGAGATTAGGATTTGTCACTCCGATTGTCGGAGAGGTATCTCTGGCCCTCTCGGTAATGCACATCACATAAGCCTTGCAAGCATTGCAACTAAATGTGTTAGTTGTGAGATGATGTATTACGGAACGAGAAAAGAGACTTGCCAAGAACTAGATTGAACTAGGTATTGATATCGACGATCGAATCTCGGGCAAGTAACATACCGATGACAAAGGAACAACGATGTTGTTATGCGGTCCGACCGATAAAGATCTTCGTAGAATATGTAGGAACCAATATGGGCATCCAGGTCCCGCTATTGGTTATTGACCGAGAGGTGTCTCGGTCATGTCTACATAGTTCTCGAACCCGTAGGGTCCGCACGCTTAACGCTTCGATGACAGCTTATTATGAGTTTATATGATATTGATGTACCAAGGTTGTTCGAGTCCCTGATGAGATCACGGACATGACGAGGAGTCTCAAATGGTCGAGACATAAAGATTGATATATTGGAAGCCTATGTTTGACTCGGAATCACTCCGGTGAAATTGGGAATTTTACGAGTACCGGGGTTACTGGAACCTCCGGGGTCAATGGGCCTTGATGGGCCTTAGTGGAAAGGAGGAAAGGGGCCCAAGTGCTGGTCAGACCTTCCCCTTCCCTAGTCCTATTAGGACTAGGAGAAGGGGTGGCGCCTCTCTCCTTCCCACTTGGCCAATCCTAGTTGGACTAGGATTGGGGGGAATCCTACTCCGGTGGGAGTAGGACTCCCAGCGCAGCCCTTGGTGGCCGCCAGCCCTCCCTTCCCTCCTTTATATACAGGGCAGAGGCACCCCATGACACACAAGTTGATCATTGAGATCGTTCCTTAGCCGTGTGCGGTGCCCCTTCCACCAAACTACACCTCGAATATACCGCTGCGGAGCTTAGGCGAAGCCCCGCGCCGGTGGAACATCATCATCGCCACCACGCCGTCGTCGATTTAAACTCTCCTCAACACTCGGCTGGATCGGAGTTCGAGGGACGCCATCGAGCTGAACGTGTGCAGAACTCGGAGGTGCCGACGCTCGGTACTTGGATCGGTTGGATCGGGAAGAAGTACGACTACTTCCTCTACGCTGCGTCAACGCTTCCGTTGCTGGTCTCACGAGGGTACGAGACAACACTCTCATCTCGTTGCTATGCATCACCATGGTCTTGCGTGATCGTAGGAAAATTTTGAAATTACTACGCTCCCCTTCAAAGGCATCCGAGCCTGGTTTTATGCGTTGATGTCATATGCACGAGTAGAACACAAGTGAGTTGTGGGCGATACAAGTCATACTACCTACCAGCATGTCATACTTTGGTTCAGCGGTATTGTGAGATGAAGCGGCCCGGACCGACATTACGCGTGACGCTTACGCGAGACTGGTTTCACCGCTGTGAGCACTCGTTGCTTAAAGGTGACCGGCGGTGTCTGCTCTCTCACTTTAGTTGAACTGAAAGTGCATACGCCCGTCCTTGAGAAGGTTAAAGCGGAGTCTATTTGACGAAGTATCGTTGTGGTTTTGATGCGAGGTAAGAACGGTTCTTGCTCAGCCCGTAGCAGCCACGTAAAACTTGCAACAACAAAGTAGAGGACGCCTAACTTGTTTTTGCAGGGCATGTTGTGATGTGATATGGTCAAGACGTGATGCTATATTTTATTGTATGAGATGATCATGTTTTGTAACCGAAGTTATCGGCAATCGGCAGGAGCCATATGGTTGTCGCTTTATTGTATGAAATGCAAACGCCATGTAATTGCTTTACTTTATCACTAAGGAGTAGCGATAGTCGTAGAAGCAATAGTTGGCGAGACGACAACGATGCTACGATGGAGATCAAGGTGTCACGCCGGTGACGATGGTGATCATGACGGTGCTTCGGAGATGGAGATCACAAGCACAAAATGATGATGGCCATATCATATCACTTATATTGATTGCATGTGATGTTAATCCTTTATGCATCTTATCTTGCTTTGATTGACGGTAGCATTATAAGATGATCCCTTACTAAATTATCAAGAAGTGTTCTCCTGAGTATGCACCGCTATGAAAGTTCTTCGTCTTTGAGACACCACGTGATGATCGGGTGTGATAGGCTCTACGCTCAAATACAACGGTGCAAAACAGTTGCACACGCGAATACTCAGGTTATACTTGACGAGCTATGCATATAAGATATGACCTCGAACACGGAGACCGAAGGTCGAGCGTGAATCATATAGTAGATATGATCAACATATTGATGTTCACCATTGAAACTACTCCATCACACGTGATGATCGGTCATGGTGTAGTTGATATGGATCACGCAATCACTTAGAGAATTGGAGGATATTTTTCTAAGTGGGAGTTCTTAAGTAATATGATTAATTGAACTTAAATTTATCATGAACTTAGTACCGATAGTATCTTGCTTGTCTATGATGTGTAGATAGATGGCTCGTCTTTGTTGTTCCGTTGAATTTTAATGCGTTCCTTGAGAAAGCAAAGTTGAAAGATGATGGCAGCAATTACACGGACTGGGTCCGTAACGAGGATTATCCTTATTGCTGCACGGAAGAATTACGCCCCGAAGCACCGTTAGGTGCCAGGCCTGGTGCAAGGGCTGCGCCGAAGTTATGAACGTCGGCAAAGCAAAGTGATGACTACTCTATAGTTCAAGCAGCCATGCTTTACGGCTTAGAACCGGGACTTCAACGTCGTTTTGAACACCATGGGGCATATGAGATGTTCCAGAGTTGAAGTTAATATTCCAAGCGAATGCCCGGATTGAGAGATATGAAGTCTCCAATAAGTTCTATAGCTGTAAGATGGAGGAGAACGGTTCACAAGGAGCATATACTCGTAATGTCCGGATATAACAATCACTTGATTCAACTGGGAGTTAATCTTCCGGATGATTGCGTCATTGACAAATTCTCCAATCATCGCCACCAAGCTACAAGAGCTTCGTGATGAACTATAATATGCAAGGGATGACCAAAACAATGCCCGAGCTCTTCGCGATCTTTGAAAGCATGGAGGTAGAAATCAAAAGGAGCATCAAGTGTTGATGGTTAACAAAACCACTAGTTTCAAGAAAAGGGCAAAGGAAAGAAAAGGAAACTTCAAAAGAGCGGCAAGCAAGTTGTTGATCAAGAGAAGAAACCCAAGTCTGGTCCTAAGCTCAAACCGAGTGCTTCTATTGCAAGCAGGCTGGTCCTTTGAAGCGGAACTGCCCCAAGTATTTGGCGGATAAGAAGGATGGCAAGGTTAACAAAGGTATATGTGATATACATGTTATTGATGTGTACCTTACTAATACTCGCAGAGCACTGGTATTTGATCTTGGTTCATTGCTAATATTTGCAACTCAAAGCAGGGCTACGGATTGCGAAGATTGGCTAAGGACGAGGTGACAATGCGCGTGGGAAATGGTTCCAAAGTCGATGTGATCGTAGTCGACACGCTACCTCTACATCTACCTTCGGATTAGTATTAGACCTAAATAATTGTTATTTAGTACCAGCGTTGAGCATGAACATTATATCTGGATCTTGTTTGATGCGAGACGGTTATTCATTTAAATCGAGAATAATGGTTGTTCTATTTATATGAATAATATCTTTTATGGTCATGCACCATTGAAGAATGGTTTGTTTTACTTAATCTTGATAGTAGTGATACACATATTCATAATGTTGAAACCAAAAGATGCAGAGTTGATAATGATGGTGCAACTTATTTGTGGCACTGCCGTTTAGGTCATATCGATGTAAAGCGCATGAAGAAACTCCATCTTGATGGACTTTTGGAGTCACTTGATTATGAATCACTTGGCACTTATGCGAACCGTGCCTTATGGGCAAGATGACTAAAACACCGTTCTCGGAACTATGGAGAGAGCAACAGATTTATTGGAAATCATACATACCGATGTATGTGGTCCAATGAATGTTGAGGCTCGAGGCGGATATCGTTATTTTCTCACCTTCACAGATGATTTGAGCAGATATGGGTATATCTACTTAATGAAACACAAGTCTGAAACATTTGAAAAGTTCAAAGAATTTCAGAGTGAAGTGGAAAATCATCGTAACAATAAAATAAAGTTTCTACGATCTGATCGTGGAGGAGAATATTTGAGTTACTGAGTTTGGCCTACATTTGAAACAATGCGGAATAGTTTCAACTTACGCCACCGAACACCACAACGTAATGGTGTGTCCGAACGTCGAATCGTATTTTATTAGATATGGTGCGATCTATGATGTCTCTTACTGATTTACCGCTATCGTTTTGGGGTTATGCTTTAGAGACGGCTACATTCACTTTAAATAGGGCACCATCTAAATCCGTTGAGACGACGCCTTATGAACTGTGGTTTGGCAAGAAACCAAAGTTGTCGCTTTGAAAGTTTGGGGCTGCGATGCTTATGTGAAAAAGCTTCAACCTGATAAGCTCGAACCCAAATCGAGAAATGTGTCTTCATAGGATACCCAAAGGAGACAGTTGGGTACACCTTCTATCACAGATCCGAAGGCAAGATTTTTGTTGCTAAATTCGAAACTTTTTGGAGAAAGAGTTTCTCACGAAAGAAGTGAGTGGGAGGAAAGTAGAACTTGATGAGATAATCTGTATCTACTCCCTTATTGAGAAGTAGTACATCACGAAAACAGTTTCGTGACACCTACACCAAATAGGGAGGAAGCTAATGATGATGATCATGAAACTTCAGATCAAGTTTCTCAGAACTTCAGAGATCAACGAGCAAGATCCGCACAGAGTGGTACGGTAATCCTATTTTGGAAGTCATGTTATCGGAACATGATGAACCTCTGAACTATGAAGAAGCGATGGTGAGCCCAGATTCCACAAAATGGCTTGAGGCCATGAAATCTGAGATGGGATCCATGTATGAGAACAAAGTATGGACTTTGGTTGACTTGCCCGATGATCGGCAAGCAATTGAGAATAAATGGATCTTCAAGAAGAAGACCGACGCTGATGGTAATGTTCTCGTCTATAAAGCTCGACTTGTTGCAAAAGGTTTTCGACAAGTTCAAGGGATTGACTACGATGAGACCTTCTCACCCGTGGCGATGCTTAAGTCCGTCCGAATCATGTTAGCAATTGCCGCATTTTATGATTATGAAATTTGGCAAATGGATGTTAAAACTGCATTCCTGAATGGATTTACGGAAGAAGAGTTGTATATGATGCAACCAGAAGGTTTTGTCGATCCAAAGGAGCTAACAAAGTGTGCAAGCTCCAGCGATCCATTTATGGACTGGTGCAAGCCTCTCGGAGTTGGAATAAACGTTTTGATAGTGTGATCAAAGCATTTGGTTTTATCTGAGACTTTTGGAGAAGCCTCAGATTTACAAGAAAGTGAGTGGGAGCTCAGTAGCATTTCGATATTATATGTGGATGACATATTATTGATCGGAAATGATATAGAATTTCTGGATAGCATAAAGGGATACTTGAATAAGAGTTTTTCGATGAAAGACCTCGGTGAAGCTGCTTACATATTGGGCATTAAGATCTATAGAGATAGATCAAGGCGCTTAATAGGACTTTCACAAAGCACATACCTTGATAAAGTTTTGAAAAAGTTCAAAATGGATCGAGCAAAGAAAGGGTTCTTGCCGGTATTACAAGGTGTGAAGTTGAGTAAGACTCAATGCCCGACCACCGCAGAAGATAGAGAGAAAATGAAAGATGTTCCTATGCTTCAGCCATAGGCTCTATCATGTATGCAATGCTGTGTACCAGACCTGATGTGTGCCTTGCTGTAAGTTTAGCAGCAGTACCAAAGTAATCCAGAGTGGATCATCGGACAGCGGTCAAGAACATCCTTAAGTACTTGAGAAGAACTAAGGATATGTTTCTCATTTATGGCGGTGACAAAGAGCTCGTAAACGCAGTTACGTCGATGCAAGCTTTGACACTGATCCGGACGATTCTAAATCGCAAACCGGATACGTATTTACATTAAACGGTGGAGCTGTCGGTTGGTGCAGTTCCAAACAAAGCGTCGCTATGGGATCTACATGTGAAGTTGAGTACATAGCTGCTTGAAGCAGCTAATGAAGGAGTCTGGATGAAGGAGTTCATAACCGATCTAGGTGTTGTACCTAGTGTATCGGGTCCAATGAAAATCTTTTGTGACAATATCGGTGCAATTGCCTTGGCAAAGGAATCCAGATTTCACAAGAGAACCAAGCACATCAAAAGACGCTTCAACTCCATCCGGATTTGGTCCGGTGGGAGACATAGAGATATGCAAGATACATACGGATCTGAATGTTGCGCAGACCGTTGACTAAGCCTCTTCCACGAGCAAAACATGATCAGCACCAAGACTCCATGGGTGTTAGAATCATTCTTGTGTAATCTAGATTATTGACTCTAGTGCAAGTGGGAGATCAAGGAAATATGCCCTAGAGGCAATAATAATGTTATTATTTATTTCCTTATATCATGATAAATGTTTATTATTCATGCTAGAATTGTATTAACCGGAAACATAATACATGTGTGAATACATAAACCTACAGAGTGTCACTAGTATGCCTCTACTTGACTAGCTCGTTAATCAAAGATGGTTATGTTTCCTAACCATGAACAAGGAGTTGTTATTTGATTAACGGGATCACATCATTGGTTGAATGATCTGATTGACATGACCCATTCCATTAGCATAGCACCTGATCGTATAGTTTGTTGCTAGTGCTTTTCTTCATGACTTATACATGTTCCTATGACTATGAGATTATGCAACTCCGTTTGCCCGAGGAACACTTTGGGTGCTACCAAACGTCACAACGAATCGGGTGATTATAAAGGTACATTACAGGTGTCTCCGAAGGTACATGTTGGGTTGGCATATTTCGAGATTAGGATTTGTCACTCCGATTGTCGGAGAGGTATCTCTGGGCCCTCTCGGTAATGCACATCACATAAGCCTTGCAAGCATTGCAACTAAATGTGTTAGTTGTGAGATGATGTATTACGGAACGAGAAAAGAGACTTGCCAAGAACGAGATTGAACTAGGTATTGGATACCGACGATCGAATCTCGGGCAAGTAACATACCGATGACAAAGGGAACAACGTATGTTGTTATGCGGTCGACCGATAAAGATCTTCGTAGAATATGTAGGAACCAATATGGGCATCCAGGTCCGCTATTGGTTATTGACCGAGAGGTGTCTCGGTCATGTCTACATAGTTCTCGAACCCGTAGGGTCCGCACGCTTAACGCTTCGATGACGGTTATTATGAGTTTATATGATATTGATGTACGAAGGTTGTTCGAGTCCGGATGAGATCACGGACATGACGAGGAGTCTCAAATGGTCGAGACATAAAGATTGATATATTGGAAGCCTATGTTTGGACTCGGAATCACTCCGGGTGAAATTGGGAATTTTACGAGTACCGGGGTTACCGGAACCTCCGGGGTCAATGGGCCTTGATGGGCCTTAGTGGAAAGGAGGAAAGGGGCCCAAGTGCTGGCGCACCTTCCCCTTCCCTAGTCCTATTAGGACTAGGAGAAGGGGTGGCGCTCTCTCCCTTCCCACTTGGCCAATCCTAGTTGGACTAGGATTGGGGGGAATCCTACTCCGTGGGAGTAGGACTCCCAGCGCAGCCCTTGGTGGCCGCCAGCCCCTCCCTTCCCTCCTTTATATACAGGGCAGAGGGCACCCCATGACACACAAGTTGATCATTGAGATCGTTCCTTAGCCGTGTGCGGTGCCCCTTCCACCAAACTACACCTCGAATATACCGTTGCGGAGCTTAAGTGAAGCCCTGCGCCGTGGAACATCATCATCGTCACCACGCCGTCGTCTTGTGAAACTCTCCTCAACACTCGGCTGGATCGGAGTTCGAGGGACGTCATCGAGCTGAGCGTGTGCAGAACTCGGAGGTGCCGTCGTTCGGTACTTGGATCGGTTGGATCGGGAAGAAGTACGACTACTTCCTCTACGTTGCGTCAACACTTCCGTTGCTGGTCTACGAGGGTACGTAGACAACACTCTCATCTCGTTGCTATGCATCACCATGGTCTTGCATGATCGTAGGAAATTTTTTGAAATTACTACGTTCCCCTTCAGGCAAGCCTTGCCGCGGGATGCTGCAACTGCCCGTGCACAAGTTCGGGATACTAGGGTACCCCTACTCTAGTACACCGACAGGAGCCCCCGGGCCTGGGCCACACATGGTGCCGAGCGCTGTTGGGCCAGACCCAAAACAGGGCACGGGCACGCGCGGCCTGGGTTACGCCATAACTCACTCCGGACCCACCACGTCTCCCACGAACGGCACGCGTCGAATGCGGCATCGTGGGAGAGATCGTGGGGAGTTTCTTTATTCGGAAAAGCGGAACGTCCGCCCTCTCCCCCTTTATAAGCAGGGGAAACAGGGGCAGTCTGCCCACCTCGCCAGTTGCTGTCCAATCTCGAAAAACCTCTGTTGCTCCCCCCCTTCTTCCCAAAATTGAAAAGAGAGCAGTGCTCTGCCCCCCATCGCCACCAGCACCACCAGCGCCGTCGATCTCCCCCACCACCTCCGCCATGGCTCCGAAAGCCGACAAGGGGAAGGGCGTGAAGTCGGCCGAGGCGCAGCGGCTCGCGGTGCTGCGAAAGGAACGGGCCATCTTCCCCCCTCAGCTCGCCACGAAGGATCTGAGGGAGTACTACTACCTCTTCTGGTCGACGGAGACGCGAGCGCATCCGCGCACGAAGGTACTCCCGGCTACCGCATCTGAACTGGCTCCGAGTGGTTATCCCTTCTTCGCGCTCTTCTTCTACTGCGGGCTCCGCCCGCCCTTCTCTGAATTTTTCAGTGATATCATGAACACCTACGGGTTCCGCCTCCTTGACTTCACCCCCAATGCTGTCCTGACCATGGCAGTTTTCGCACATCTCTGCGAAAACTTTGTCGGAGTCCATCCCAACGTAGCTCTTTTCCGTCAATTCTTCATGCCCCGAGTCGAGAGAGGAGAGCCACTTGCCGGAGGAATCGCTTGGATCTCAAGGATTGGCAAGAAGGAAGCCTATCTGGAAGGAGAGCTCTGCAGCAAGTGGGAGGAATGAAGGGCAGATTGGTGTTGGATTGTAGAGGAGAACCCGCAGCCATTTACTGCCCAGCGCCAAACCCCAATAGTGCGCGGCAACGATTGGAGCAACGTGGCCTCGGAAGATGCCAGGCTGAAGATTGCCGTCACCCGAATCCTTCGCCTTAGGCTTGCTGGGCTCACCGTAGGCACCGTTGGCGCAGACTTCCTTCGCCGCCGCATCGCCCCCTTGCAAGAGAGGAGGAGACCTGCCTGGGAGTTTCAGAACGCGGCAGATATCATGAGGCTGCACCCGGGCCTTAATTTCAACTTCACTGTCTTGGAACTTGACGCGATGCTCTTGGAGCTGTTCAAGCCTGATCCTGATCATCCCGAGATGTTCAGGTTGCCGAGGGGCGTCGTCCCGCTGTGCAACAATTCCTCACTTGACCGCATCCGTGCAATGATGCCGCTGTGCGACTCGCATGGAATTGTCCCAACTTGGCAAGAGCCTACGGATGACGTCGTGCGGGAGTTCTTCGACAGCCTGGTAGAAGTGCCGGTCCGCCCTGATGAGCAGAGGGGGCTCACCCACGACACCACTGACGACGAGATGCAGCGCATCGCCACCAGGCCAGAAGAGGCGGCAGCAGCCGCTGCCGCGGGCGAGTTCGGATTCACCGTGGAGGAGGCAGAGGCAGCGGAGGCAGCAAGCCTTGTCGAGCGAAGGGAGTTTGCCGGCGAGGAAGAGCTTGCCGAGCCCGAGGCTGAGTCGAGTGAGCCCGTCGAGGGCGCCTCCTCCCCACCTTCAAACAGCTTGCCGCGAGCGGAGCCCCCAGCTCCACCAAGAAGGCGCCTTCGCAAAGCCGGAGACGTAGCGAGGAGGCAGACGGGCCAACAGCCGCCCGGCGCAAGGCAGCCTGCTCCACCGCGGCAAGCACTTTGCCCGCTGGAGCACCTCACGCCCGCTGCAGAGAATCTGAGCGGGGCCCTCCCAGGCCACCGCTGCTGCCCCCGCCAAGCGGCCAAGGGAACCCACTCCTCCGCCTCGTCGCACCGGAGGCGAGCCCGAATTTGATCTCTTCGCGCTCAGCTCCGACGAGGAAGAAGAAGAAGAGTAAGATTCCTTGTTGTACTTGTATTTCTTTGACTTTATTGCTTTGTCTTGTATCTGATTTGCTTCACTCTGAATCCATTCCTTTTCAGGACGCTGGCCCAGAGAGCGTCGAAGAGAGCCAAGACCCCGGTGATTGTCATCGAGGACGAACCCACCGCAGCAGCAGGAGGTGCGTCCGAGACCTCCTTGCCGGACCCGGCGACTCTTCCTCAGAGCGGCCCCCGGCGCAGCCCCCAGCGTAAGTATATGGTTTACTTTCTGCTGTTGGGCGTACGTGGGTGCTCTTTCTTGGCTGATATCTGACTGCTGATTTGTGTAGTAGCAGAGCAGCCCCACCAGGAGTGCCCTGAAGCCGCTCCTGACATGCCATCTGCTTCGACTACACCGCCAAGGGAGGATCCCCCGGCAAGGGAGCGTTCTCCGGCAAGGGAGACTTCTCCGGCAAGGGGCAGTTCTCCGGCAAGGGATAGCGCCAGCGACCCTCCGGTGGTTGAGACCACGGCTGCAGATCCTAGCACAGGTAATCCTCTTCCTTGAAAGCTCCCCTTGGGTTCTTTTTCTTCTGATTTTCTTTTTGAATATTTGCTTGACTTTTCTTTCTTTTTCTGGTCGTCAGATCCATCCGCCACAGAGCCGATGGAGACTGAGGTCGCCGGCGAGGAGGACGCGCGCGGCAACACTGACGATGCCGCCGCCATCGAAGAAGAGGCTGGCGCTGACGAGCCCGCCGGCGAAGAGGCCGCCAAGGCTGCTGCCGCAGGGGCTGGCGAGGGGTCCGGCGATTGCACTGACGGCCCTGAGGCCGCAGGAGCGTCAGGCGCTGCACCGACCGCCGATCCCTCCGCCGCTGCTGCAGCGTGAGGCTCCGAAGAGCCCCAGCCCGGCGCCTATCTGAAGGCCGGCGATGGCGTCTTCATCAAGCTCCCCTGGGCGTCGAGCTCCAGGGCTCCGGTCGAAGGGGAGACCTTTGACGAAGAGTTGCTCGCCTCCGCTGGGCTGACGCTGGTCGACGCGCCAAGCAGCAGCAGCGGCGAGTCTGAGGAGGAGCAGCTGTTGCGGAAGCTGCTGTCGCTCTACCGCACCCGACAAGCCAAGCTGGAATCCCGGGAAGCGCTTGTCGCGAAGGCGGGAGCGGACATCGAGAAGCGCGCGGAGGAGCTCCGGGGCATCAACCAGAAGCTCTCCGGTCCTTGGCAGAGGAGCGGGAGCGACTCGCTGAGGAGCGCAAGGCCTTCGTCCTCGAGAAGGCTGAGGTTGAAGAGCAACAGCGGCTTGCTGCCGAGAAGTCTGCTCAAGAGGAAGGCGAAGCTGGCGCAGCGGAAGATCAATCTTGACAGCCATGAGGAGGACCTTGCAGCAAAGCAAGCGTTTGGCGGGGCTCTCAAGGAAGCAAAGGATGCTGCCAGAGCTGCCGAGGCCACCAAGAAGGAGTTGGAGACGAAGGTGACGCAGCTGGAGGCCAATCTCCAGAAGAGCGGCGAGGAACTTGCCGCACTCAAGCATGAGCGCGAGAAGGACGCCTACACTCTTGGCGAGCTGCAGGGCCGTCTCGCCAAGAGGAGCAAGGAGCTCAGCGCCGCCCAGGACTCCAAGGCAGATCTCGAGCTGAAGCTGACCACCTTGACTCAGACGCTAGAGGGCGCCAGGGAGCGGGAGGTGGCCTTGTTGGAGAAGATCAAGGCCGACGAGGCGCAGCTGGCGAGTGCTACTGCCGCCTAGAACACCTTCAGGGAGAATGTGGAGCACTGGACCGAGGGTCTCGTGAATGTTGCCGCAGCCATCGACGGGGAGCTGGCGGAGCTGGGGATGGTAGATCTTGGGTATTCCTCTGATGAGCACCTCCAGCCCAGCGCCAAGCTCAACTTGTTCTTCAAGGGCGTGGTGACGGCCCTCCAGCGACTCCGGGAAGAGATCCCAAAGCAGCTGGCCGACGAGTCGCGCCAGATCTGCGCGGGAGCTCTTCAAAAGGTGCTGATGAAGGTGGCCTTCCGCAATCCGGGCCTCAACCTCACCAACGTCCTCAAGTCCTTCCCGCCGGATGCTGATGTGGAGGCGCTCAAGACCCTTGTCGCACCCATTGTGGACAGGGTGAGTGGGATCAAGAGGGTTGATGGCGACCGCGTAGATTAGGCTGCCCATTTTTTTTTCTTTTCCTTGCCGCTGCTGATCATGTTATGAGAACAATCTATTAGAGCTGCGGCAAGCTATCTTGTAATATAACTCTATTTTGGGTAGTGATTGCAATGTTATTTCCTTTACTTGATTCCTTCCTTTGTATGTTTTTGCCCTACGCTTTTAGGGAAATAGTCGGCGCAGGCACCTTTGCCTTGGCGAGTCTTGAGAAAGTCGGACGCCAAGAGCCTGCTGGCCGTGCCGCTTCCGACAAGCAACCTTGTCGCAACTAGTCGCAGCTCACTTAAGTTGTTGAGCGGACTCGAAACAAAGTAAGGGCGCAACTAGCTACGAGTTGGTTCCTCCGCGCAGGTTTTCCATACAAAGTACGATCGTTCGAGGAAGATAACTTAAAATTTTAAAACTGATTGCTCAAGCTTTAGCAACTTAGCTTTTCGTCGTTGCTTCTTCGGTAAGGCGAAACTTCCTCGAGCGACACTTGGCCCACACCATCATCTTCTCCTTCCCCCCCGGCAAACTTGTGGGCGAGGGAACCTTCCTTTCTTTGAGAAAGAGAAAGAAGAGAAAATAAAGATATGTAGCCTTGTGGCTCGTTATTGCTTACCGGGGTAGGTGCTGCACAAAGTGTCAGATAATGCATGCAAAAATAATGTAGAGAGCATGAAATTGACAAGATGGGCGGAGCACATGAGCTTTACTTATGCACGGGGTCTGCGCCCGGCTTTGTACAAAGGATTACATGCAACATCGGCAAGACTTGTACAAAAGGTGGTTGCCGGAACAGGTTCCGGCAACCGCGCCCTACGGGTGAAACTTACTAAGATGCTCAATGTTCCAGGAGTTGCTCACGGAATGCCATCTTGGTCTCAAAGCGGACAGCGCCGAGCCTAGTGACTCGTTTCACCCGTAAGGGCCTTCCCACTTCAAGTCAACTTGTTGGAATTCTTGGCGGACTGAACGCGCCGAAGAACAAGGTCGCCTTCCTCGAGACTTCTGGCATTAACTTTGCGGCTATGGTAGCGGCGCAAAGCTTGCTGGTATCGAGCAGCTCGAATAGCAGCCTGAAGATGGTCCTCCTCAAGGAGCAGTGCATCATCTTGTCGCAGCTGCTCTTGCTCAAGCTCATCATAAGCGAGCACTCGAGGTGACCCGTATACGAGTTCCGTGGGGAGAACTGCCTCTGCTCCATAGACTAGGCGAAGGTGTCTGCGGCGGTGGCTCGATTTGGCGTCGTCCTGATCGACCAAAGAACCACCGGCAGCTCCTCAATCCAGTTTCTTCCGCACCTGTGCAGCCTGTCGAAAGTTCTGGTCTTGAGCCCCTGCAGCACTTCAGCATTTTCCCTCTCCGCTTGACCGTTACTCCTCGGATGAGCAACAGAAGCGAAGCAGACCTTGGCGCCAAGATCTTGGACGTACTGCATGAAGGTGCGGCTTGTGAATTGTGTGCCGTTGTCGGTGATGATCCTGTTAGGAATCCCGAAACGGCAAACAATCGACCTGAAGAACTTGACTGCTGACTATGCTGTCACCTTCCTCACTGCTTCCACTTCCGGCCACTTTGTGAACTTGTTGATTGCTATGTACAAGTACTCAAAGCCCCCGACAGCTCGGGGAAGGGGCCGAGATGTCGAGCCCCGCACGAAAATGGCGGGATAAAGGGATCGTCTTGAGAGCTTGAGCTGGCTGGTGTATCTGCTTGGAATGGGCCTCGCACGCTTCACACTTGGTTACTTGTGCGTTGCATCTGGAGGGCTGTCGGCCAAAAGAAACCTTGCCGGAAAGCTTTGCTCGCAAGTGCTCTTGCGCCAATGTTGTGACCACATATGCCTCCATGTATCTCTGCCAACAGCTTCATCCGTCTTCGGTGAATACACTTCAATTTCACACCGTTGAGTCTTCTTACATGCAGGTGTCTTTGTCGACAAACTGGTACATACTTGACTGCCGGGCTACTCTTTCCGCTTCTTCTTGCTCTTTGGGAAGTTCTCCGTCTCAAGGAAATGGACAATCTGCTTGCGCCCATCTTTGGAGCTTGCGGCTCGACAACAAGGACTAAAGGAACATCTGCTGCTGCGGGAACATCCGCTTCTCTGGCGAGAACACGTGGCTCAGCCGAGCTTGACGTTCCCAGCAAGCTTGCGAGCAAAACTTGTCGGGCGCGTCGCTTCTGAAACAAACCCTTGGGCTTGTCGGAGCAGACTGCTCCTCAGCACTCTCGGTGTTGATCTTGGGGACCTTCTTGTCGGCGGCTTCGGGGAGCTCTGCCGGAAAATAGTCACCAGAAATCAACTTCCTCTTCTTGTTCTGTCCATTTGATGGTGTTACAGACGCTTGAGTTAGCTTGAGCACAAAGATCCCTGGTTCCACAGGTAACTTGAGTGCGGCGCACTTTGACAGGCCATCAGCAATGTCGTTCTGAGCTCTTGGAACATATTCCATTTGCAGGCCGTCAAAGTGCTCTTCTAGCTTTCTCACCTCATCACCATAAGCTTCCATCAAATGACTCTGATAATTCTTGTTCACTTGGCGGACAACAAGCTGTGAGTCACCCCTGACAATGAGCTTCTTGATCCCAAGGTCTACTGCGATCCTGAGACCGGCAAGCAAACCTTCATACTCTGCAGTATTGTCTGTTGCTTGCTCCTTGGGAAAGTGCATCTGGACTACGTACTTGAGGTGCTCTCCGGTGGGTGCGACAAGCAGCACGCCCACACCGGCGCCTTGCAGCGAGAAGGCACCATCAAAATACATGAGCCACTCTTTGCTTGCTTCCTTGACGGGGATGCTCGTTTCTGGAATTTCTTCATCTTGTGTTGGCGTCCATTCTGCTATGAACTCTGCCAATGCTCTGCTTTGGATAGTTGAAGTGCTCTCAAACTTGAGGCCAAAGCTTGACATTTCCAAAGGCCCACTCGACAATCCTGCTGTTGCTTCCGGATTTTGCGAGATCCTCTTCAGCGAAAGCGAGTGACAACCGTGATCTCAAGTGCTTGGAAGTAATGGCGCAGCTTTCGAGGCCATGAGAAGGCGAAAATCAATTTCGCACACCGAATACCTCGACCTAGCCCCTGCGGAAGGGAACCGACAAAGTAAACTGGGCGCTGCACCATCCTTCTCTGCATCTTCTCACACGCTGCGCAGATCCATCTTTAGCGGGACGAGCTTGCGGTGAAGCCCCACGCTTGTCGCTGGATGCATCTGCCATGGTTGTCGGCTCATCATCCGCCTCCCTCTCCGCTACTAACGTAGCTCTAACCACTTGATTGGTTGCCGCTATATATAACAGCAACTTCTCTTGTGGCCTAGGTGTGACAAGTATTGGAGTGGAGGACAGGTATCTCTTTAAGTCCTGTAGCGCAGCCTCCGCTTCCGAAGTCCATTTCATTGGACCTGCCTTTTTCAATATCTTGAAAAATGGCAGGGCGCGCTCAGCAGACCTAGAGATAAACCTGCTGAGAGCAGATACACAACCGGCAAGTCTTCGTACATCCTTGACGCGCTTTGGTGCTTCAATCTGCTCAATGGCCTTGATCTTGTCGGGATTGGCTTCAATTCCCCGCTGAGACACGAAGAACCGAGAAGCTTGCGGAGGGACTCCAACACTCACTTCTCGGGGTTGAGCTTGAGGTTGATCTTGCGTAGATTTGCAAAGGTTTCGTCTAAATCTTGAATCAGAGTCGCCCTGTCCTTGCTTTTGACCACTATGTCATCCATGTAGGCCTCCACATTTCTGTGTATTTGCGGCTCAAAAGCGTGATGGACTACTCTTGCAAATGTTGAACCAGCATTCTTTAATCCGAGAGGCATCCGTACAAAACAGATGTGCCACATGGGGTGATGAATGCGGTCTTCTCCTCATCCTCTTCTCGCCATGAAGATCGATGATATCTGAGTATGCATCAAGAAATGAAAGCAAGTCACATCCGGCCGTGGAGTCAACAATCTGGTCGATGCGCGGCAAGGGAAATGGGTCTTTAGGACAAGCTTTATTAACATCGGTAAAGTCGATACAAAGCCTCCATTTCCCGTTTGCCTTTCGCACGACTACAGGATTGGCCAACCACGTAGAATGGAGCACTCCTCTGACAAGGCCTGCTGCTTCCAATTTCTTGATTTCTTCTGCGATGAAATCTTGGCGCTCCACTGCATGTTTCGACTTTACGCTTGTGAGCCGCGCGCGAGGACAGGCGGCAGGTGGTGCTCAATTACTTTCACAGGAACACGGGGATGTCGGGCGGTTGCCATGCAAACACGTCGGCGTTAGCCCAGAGAAAGCAACGAGCGCGCTTTCCTATTTAGGGTCGAGAGAGGCACTGATGGTGAAGGTACCACCAGTGCCATCCTCCTTGGCGGACACCCTATTGGTCTCTGGCGGAGCTGCCATCGTCTTCTTGTACTTGCCGGTGGAGCTCGATGGTGCGTCCTTGACGGTAGCACAGCACTCAAGAGAGTGCGCTTGCGGAGTGGGCATCGAACTCTTGCGGACTTGGTCTTCTTCTTCCATACAGGAGCTTCAGCGGCAAGTGTCTTGCGATCTGTTGCGGCTGCTGCTTCCCGGTAGATCTTGTCGGCGCAGATAAGAGCATCCTTCTTGTCGCCAGGGACAGATATGACACTTATCGGGCCGGGCATCTTCAGCATGTTGTATGCATAGTGAGAGGCTGCCATGAATTTGGCGAGTGCTGGACGGCCAAGTATCCCATTGTAAGGTAATGGGAAGTCAGCAACGTCAAAAGTGACCCTCTCAGTCCTGAACTTCAACTCGCTGCCAAATGTTACGGGCAACGTGATCTTTCCCTTTGGCTTGCTCCTTCCCGGATTGCTTCCTTGGAATGTACCGGTCTCTTCGAGCTCGCTGTCAGGGATCTGGAGTTTCTGGAGCCCTTCTCTTTCCAGGAGGTGAGCTGCGTGGGGATACCAGATCTAAACTCGAAGGCTGCCGCCCATTTAGGGTCGCGCGGCTCGGTGATGTAGAACCACCCCGATTGCCACCCCTTGACGGATTCCACGAAGGCCCCTTGAACCAAGGGCGTTGGGCATCTTGCCCAACATGGCGCCCTCCGCACTCCGCTTGAATTCCCTTCACCACCTTGACTTGACATTGAAGGTCTTGAGCCACAAGTCGAAGTGGGGCTGGATCTGAAGGAAGGCCTCGCATACCCACGATAAACGCCGAGATGTTGAGGATGAAGTTGGCGCCAGATCATGGAAATCCAGGCCGTAGTAGAACATGAGCCCCGGACAAAGGGGTGAAGTGGAAAGCCCATCCATGGAGGAAGTGGGAAAGAAAGACAACCCTCTCATGGGGCCTAGGGGTGGGATGAGCTGCCCCTCGTCGGGCAGCCGGTCGCGATATCGCCGAGAGGTATCCGGCGCCCAGCGCGGTTTGGCGATTGCTCCTCCTTAACGGTGGAGGCCAACCATTTACCTCCGCTCCGGACATGGTCGGAGAAGGTTGAGACGAGATCTTGTGAACATGGGCGCTGGAGCTCGAAAGTTGTGGAGATGGATAAGCAAAGGAGGAAGAAGGCGTGGGTGAGAAGGTGAATCCTTATCCCTTATATGGTAGGGCGAAATCTCACGCGTCCCCACCGGCCTGGTAAAACTCGCTTATCTCCCAAGCGTCACCATCAATGATGCGTTGGGTTACCGCCCGTATTAATGAGAATCCCGGATTAAGGGGAAACACGATCTCCTTGACAAGGCGTGCCAAGAAACCGCTTCGCTAAATGCGCTGAGGTGGTAAAGTAGAAAACAATTCGAGTAATGGCTTGGTAGTGGTGTGGCGTCATGCCACGGAAAACGTCAGCAGATTGAGCTTGTGTATATATTATTATTCTCTCTACGGTGGAATGTGGAATTTATTTTGCAGAGCCGGACACTATCCTGGTGTTCCCAATCTTCTATCATTTGGAGGAGGAACCCGCCTTGCAATGCCAAGCAATATACATGCCGGACTTATCGTCATTGAAGCCTGGTTCAGGGGACTCTTGAGGAGTCTGGATTAGGGGTGTCCGGATAGCGGACTACCATCATCGGCCGAACTATCATTTGCGGACTATCATCATCGACGGACTCCAAGACTATGAAGATAGAAGATTGAAGACTTCCCCGTGTCCGGATGGGACTTTCCTTGGCGTGGAAGGCAAGCTTGGCGATCTGGATATGTAGATCTCCTACTATTGTAACCGACTCTATGTAACCCTAGCCCTCTCCGGTGTCTATATAAACCGAATGGCTTTAGTCCGTAGGACAACAATCACAACAACCCTTACAATCATACCATAGGCTAGCTTCTAGGGTTTAGCCTCCTTGATCTCGTGGTAGATCCACTCTTGTAAACATCCACAATATCAATATCAATCAAGCAGGGGCGTGGGTTTTACCTCCATCAAGAGGGCCCGAACACAGGTAAACATCGTGTCCCTTGTCTCCTGTTACCATCCGCCTAGACGCACAGTTCGGGACCCCCTACCGAGATCCGCGGTTTGACACCGACATTGGTGCTTTCATTGAGAGTTCCTCTGTGTCGTCACCGATAGGCTTGATGGCCTCTTCAATCAACAACGACGCAGTCCTGGGTGAGACCTTTCTCCCCGGACAGATCTTCGTATTCGGTGGCCGTCTTGCGGGCCAACTCCCTTAGCCATCTGGAGCAGATCGAAGCTTCGCCCCTGCCCGTCAGTCAGGTTTGGAAGCTTAAACTTCATGGCCGATATCCGCGGGGACTTGATCCTTGATGGATCTGAGCCACAGCCGAGCGTACCGCGCTGTCACGATGGGCATGACCTAACTCTGCCGCCGGACAGCACCTTGGAGGACGCACCCGGATCCGCTCCGACTCATAGTCCGAAGCCGATCGCTCGAATCGAGGACGGATGGCTGGACACCGCCTCGGGAGCCGCAATTCCTACGGCGATGGAGCCGAACACTTACCTTGTCCCACGTAAAGGCCATGACTCCGAGGTGCCGGACTCCCTGCCGGACTCCGAACCTCCTGCGCCCCTGCCAGTCGAATCCGATTGGGCGCCGATCATGGAATTCACCGCTGCGGACATCTTTCAGCACTCGCCCTTCGGCGATATCATAAATTCATTGAAGCATCTCTCGCTATCCGGAGATCCCTGGCCGAACTACGGCCAGGACGGTTGGGACGTGGATGACGAAGAAATTCAGATCCCACCCACCACCCACCGTAGCCACCGTCGGCGATTTAACCGCGTACTCGACTACGACTCCGAAGACATCGGCGGTATGGGCGACGATGCGGAGACTACTAAGAACCGGTGCCCACAGGACACTAGAAAACCACCTTGTCATCGACATACACATGGTGGACACCCCAAAAGATGGGGGCGGTGAAGAAGCAGCGGAGGCCGATTCCTTAAAGAAACAGCCCAAGCGCCCGGCGTCGTGGCGCCGCTCTAAATCCGCCACAGAAGAATGGAGATTCCGCACGAGGAGATAATAACACCCCTAAAGTGCTAAAACAACTCCCTCCAAAGACGATCCAGCACAGAGGAGGCGAAGCAAGCCCTCGGAGAGGGGCGGCAGATGATGAGTCGAGGATGACAACTACTTACCTCCCTCCGGAGACGAGGCAAGCCTTGGCGACGACGAATTTGTCGTGCCTGAGGATCCTATCGAGCAAGAGCGTTTTAGACGCAGGCTAATGGCCACGGCAAACAGCCTAAAGAAAAAGCAACAACAGCTTCAAGCTGATCAAGACCTACTGGCCGACAGATGGACCGAGGTCCTCGCGGCGAAAATCTGAACTCGAACGCCCCTCAAAAGTTACCCAAAACACAAGTTGCTCCCCGATTAGATGAGGCAGCATCACCAGCGCTGTCGGCAGACCGACCACCCGTGGCGCGATAGAGAGGCGTGTAAGCCCTCCACCAAAACCGTACCCCGGCATCGCTCTAAAAGCAAGAAGCCGTGGGGGAACGCGCCGGACTTGCGAGATATATTGGAGGACAAGGCAAGACAATCCAGATCTATCTATGGATCACGTGGGCGCCCACGACCCACGGCGAATACCGTCGCACGGATACAACTACTCGGCCGGGCGAACACAGCGGATAACGCTCTCTCGAGCTACATCGCGATAGTGCTCAATACGAGGCGCCGCACACCCACTATGCTTCACCGACGAAGTAATGGATCATCAAATCCTGAAGGGTTCAAACCCGTTAATATCGAATCCTATGATGGCACAACAGACCCATGGTCTGGATTGAGGATTATCTTCTCCATATACACATGGCCCGCGGCGACAATCTTCACGCCATCAAATATCTCCGCTCAAGCTTAAAGGACCAGCTCGGCATTGGCTTAACAGCCTGCCCGCAGAGTCAATTGGATCTTTGGGAAGACACGGAAGCCGCATTCCTCGACAACTTCCGTGGCGCGTATGTGCGACCACGACGCAGATGACCTAAGCCACATAATCCAGCATCGCACGAATCGGCGAGCAATTCTGGACACGGTTCCTAACAAAGAAAAATCAAATCGTCGACCGTCCGGATGCGAGGCACTCGTTGCCTTCAAACATAACATCCGTGACGAGTGGCTGGCCCGGCACCTAGGGCGGAGAAGCGAAATCTATGGCAGCCCTCACATCCCTCATGACCCGCTTACGTGCGGGAGAGGATAGCTGGCTCGCTTCGCGATAACAACCTCGGCAAAACGCTGGCAGTCCGGATAATAAGGACCGCAATGGCAGGTTGCATCGAAACAAAACAAACGCCGCGTGCGGCGGCAGCAATGAGGATACGGCAGTCAACGCGGATTCGAGGCTCAAACCCGGTCAGCGGAAGAAGCCATTCAAAAGAACCACTCCGGGCCCGTCCAATTTGGACCGAATACTCGACCACTCTTGTCAAATACATGGTACCCCGAAAAGCCAGCTAACCATACCAACAGAGATTGTTGGGTATTCAAGCGGCGAGCAAATTAATCGCCAAAACAGTGACGGGGGCTACAGCGATGACGAGGAAGAGACCCGGCCGCCCGAACAACAGAGGACAAAGGGATTCCCCCTCAAGTTGGACGGTAAAACATGATATCATAGCGATATTCCCAAGAGGGAGCGAGCGTGCACTAAGGGGCGTATCTGCGATGGAGCGATCGCCCCAAAATTCAACCCATGGTCCTCTTGCCCGATCACTTTCGATCGAAGAGACCATCCGACCGATATCCGCCATGGCGGATTCGCGCGTGGTTTTAGACCCAATCGTTGATGGATTTCACCTCACGAGAGTCCCGATGGGCGGCGGCAGAGCTGAACCTGCTTTATCGGGATACGGTGCGCAAGATGGGCATAGACCCTTCAAGGATTAAACCTACAACGACGACCTTCAAAGGCGTCATACCAGGTGTCGAGGCCAATTATACGAGCTCGATTACACCGAAGTGGTCTTGGATCCCGGATAATTTCGAGCGAGGAGTTAATCTTCGACATAGTCCCGTTCCGCAGCGGCTATCACGCTCTGCTCGGACGAACGCGTTCGCAAAGTTCAGCGCGTGCCGCATTATGCATACCTTAAGCTCAAGATGCCAGGCCCTCGTGGAGTCATCACGGTCAATGGAAACACGGAACGCTCCTCGAGCGGAGGAACATACAGCGACTCTCGCGGCAGAAATGCGGAGCAGCCTTTTAAGGCAATTCTCGAGTCCGGCCGTTAAGCGACCGGACACGACCAAGCGCCCCGAGCAACATCAACCAAGACCACCAGCACGTTGCGTCGCAGCGTAGCAATGCGCCCCAACCCCAGCCCTCGCAAAACTGCAAGACAAACTCTCGCGTACATAATTACGCCTGGAGATACCATGGGCATAGGAGGAAGGGCACCACCACAACAGACCAGTGCGGTTCGACCACACCAGGGCTCCCAAGTGTGTCACTCTTTTTGTTTTATTTTCTCTTTTTATACAGAACTCAGTCCGGCGGCGAACCGCCGAACTCATGATGCAACAGCCAGGGAAGGACTAAGGCGCGATGAACACTCGGTGGTCTCCATCACTAGCATTAAATTTGTTACATACAACATTCATGGCCTACCCACGGAGAGACGCCTTAATTCGTCAATCCCTTGCTTTCCGCACTATTTGTATCATTCCGACTTGATAGCATATCTTCTTGAATAAAATGCAGCACTTTTGCCTTTAATTGCATTACTTTATATATATATATATATGTTCATTTACGACATGTTGCACCCGTGCACCTTAGTACGCCAAACACACGAGGGCTTATGTCCTCCGCTTTATGGTGTGATAAAGTCCGCACACTTTCACAAGTGCGGCACCCGGAACTTATAGCATTATATGAATCAGCTCCGAATCCTGCCTTGGGTCAATAGTTGGGTTTGCCCGGCTCCCATGTTCGGCACCTTACGTTCCGTTCTATCGGCTAAGGTAGCACTGGGAGAACCACTGCGATTGCGCCCCGGTTCAGCGGGTTAAGCCTCAGTGGAGAAAGCTAAAACTGACCGGCACGATAAGGCGAGAGACTGGTCGCTGTTCGAGAGGTCCTTCGGGTCCTTAAAGACCTCGCCGCTTGACGAAGTTCGGATTATGTCCGATGAAGGCGTGGATAGCGCCCCAATTCGGTCTTCGAATACTAGGGGCTTCGCGAAATTTAAAATTATAGAATTCTATGGCTAAGTGAGAGTGTTCAAGCACTATAAGTCCGGTTGCCTTGTTAGTTGTGTTGAGCACCTCCTAGATGGACCCAAAATGGGAACAAGAGTGCTCAAGTTTATCCCTAACACCCCAAAGACTCGTGGCATGGGGGCTGAAGCCGACGACTTGCCATCTCTCGATTTCATAAGCGGTCGCACAGAAGGTAATATTTTAAATTAAATAAGCGTTGCTTAGCGCATATGAACAAAGTTTTCAGCGCACAGGATAACACATTGCGAATTCACTCAAAAATTACATCCCTGGGGCACTCATCCACAATCTTGCGGGCACCCTTCAGGACAGCCTTATAGTAAAGTTCGGGCGTACGATGCTCCTTGCCTGCTGGTGGCGCGTCAGTGATTAGCCTCTCCGCATCCAGCTTGCCCCAATGCACCTTTGCGCGGGCAAGGGCCCGACGAGCACCTTCAATACAGGCGGAGCGCTTGATAACCTCCACCCGAGGGCACGCATCCACCAGCCGTCGCCGCCGAGGCGAAGTAGCTCCCGGCATGGCCTCTCGAGCCACAGCCGGACTATGAGGCCCTTCATGGCCTGCTCGGCCACCTTGTGAAGCTCGACCAGCTGCTTCAGCTGGTCGCTAGGGGGCACCGGATGGCCGGCCTCAGCATACTGAGACCAGAAGAATGCGGCGGCATCAGACACGCTGCGAGGCAGATCTGCAAACGCCCCTGGAGAGCTCCGAATTCGGGTAAGTATCACGTAATTTACATTCACATGCTTGCTTTGCATGAAAAATGCCTAACCCGCCGCTATCTTCTTCATCAATTCAACCTCTTGAAGGGCCTTATGGGCCTCGGCCTTGGCGGTTTTGGCACTTTCGAGAGCCGAGGCAAGCTCGGACTCTCGAGTCTTTGAGTCACGCTCCAAACTCTCATGCTTTTCCATGAGAGCACAGGCTCTTGCTGAACCACCGCCACCCTCGCCTCTTGCTTTTCTCGCTCTGTCCGTTCCATGGCGCATTGCGTTCGGCGCGGACACGGCCTCCTTCAGGCCGCCACCTCGTTCGTGGCCCTGCAGTACCCATGTTATCCTTGTTATTTTTTGTCGCAACCTAAATCCTTTTACATGGTACAAATTCAAAGAGGTGTTACTCACCTTCTTTCTCCTGAGCTGCTTCTGGCGCGTCGAGCTCTTTCCCGGACCGCTCAAGCTCCTGCTTCAACGCCGACCTCCGCGATCGGTCTGGCGGAGGTCAGCAGCGCAGCCTGCAACCCATATTAACATAATTTTTAGCAACCCTGCGTATATCTTTTTAAGATCCTCGGTCCGGCTTTTCTTTTGAACACGAACCGAGCATCGAGGCTCTGTCTATGCGGTATTATATTGCATATTTTAACTTCTTACCTCAAAGCACGATAGAAGGCTATTGCGAGCTTGGTCAGCCCGCCTTTGGCGAGCTGCACTTTCGAATCACCGCACTCATAATAGTGCGGTGTTCTTCCTCGATGGGCGCTCTGCTGCGCCTCCAACAAATTGCCCGGCGCCTCTGGTTGGACGGAAGCCTTCGGCGTCACGGTCTTTCCCTTGATCGAAGGACCGCTGCCGGACTCGGAACCACTGCGGGTTCCGTTGTGGAGTCCGGCGAAGTCCGGAGGCGCCTTGTGGCGCCCGAGCCTCCCCTGGTGGGTCCCTCTGGGATCCCACCTCGGCGTCTTCAGGCGTCGCGAGGTAGGCGGTCGAGATGGAGTCTACATCCGATGAAGCCAGCGACCCGTTCGATGAAGCGGGGAGATCATCACTGGCGGACTACGGTAGCATGCGGCGTTAGAATGACACTATGTGGCGCAGAAAAAGAAATTATAAATCATTCAGGAATCCGGATACTTACGATCTCGCGGAGGCTGGCCCTTGAAGGCCATTCTTCCTCGCCAGCGTTGATGTTGGCGAGCTGTCGGGAATAGTCCTTACCCTCTTGGACCCTCCGGCCTCCCGGTTGGGAAGCCTTCCTCTTCCTCTCTCCCTCCTGCGGAGAGAGTCCTCTTCCTCCTCCTCATTTTCGGGAGAGTCAGCCCAGTCGTCGACACCTGAAACGGGCACTCTTTCGAGCACCGTGGCCTTCTTCTCCGGCACCACGTGCGGTGCGGAACCAGCAACCTTGCTGAGCGGCGTCTCTGGATTTTCTGGCATAGGAGCGGACAGGTAATCTGCTCCGCCTTCTTCATCCAGTCTTGTCAAAGGAAAAGGGAAATTAAAGCCGCATAGAGTCAAACTATGGAAAGCAGGTGTCCGTAAAGGGTAGAATCACTTACCTCGTCGGCTGGCGCTGCGAGTGAAATCCGTGATTTTCGATCGGCGGATCGCGGCGCTTGGCGCCCTTGAACAGCACCTTCCAGCGCCTTGCGTGCGTTGTCGAAGAGCTTGTTCAGCGCTGGTGCTGTTCGGATCGAACTCCATAGATTGAATGCCGCTCTTGGCATGGGAGAATCCGGCGGACGAGCATGACTTGGACCATGTTAACCAGCCTGAGTTCTTCACGGCTTCTTGATACAGGTGCAGTCCGTCGGCTCCTTCAAACTGCCCCACAAGCCCTTCTCTTTCCGGAGGTGAGCTGCGTGGGGATACCAGATCTAAACTTCGGGGCCGCCGCCCATTTAGGGTCAGCGGCTCGGTGATATAGAACCACCCGATTGCCACCCCTTGGCGGATTCCACGAAGGCCTTGAACCAAGGGCGTTGGGCATCTTGCCCAACATGGCGCCTCCGCACTCCGCTTGAATTCCCTTCACTATCTTGACTTGACATTGAAGGTCTTGAGCCACAAGCGAAGTGGGGCTGGATCTGAGAGGAAGGCCTGCTTTGCCTGACGATAAGCGCCGAGATGTTGAGGATGAAGTTGGCGCGGATCATGGAAATCCAGGCCGTAGTAGAACATGAGCCCCGGACAAAGGGGTGAAGTGGAAAGCCCAGATCATGGAGGAAGTGGGAAAGAAAGACAACCCTCTCATGGGGCCTAGGGGTGGGGATGAGCTGCCCCTCGTCGGGCAGCCGGTGCGCGATATCGCCGAGAGAGGTATCCGCGCCCGCGCGGTTTAGCGATTGCTCCTCCTTAGCGGTGGAGGCCAACCATTTACCTCCGCTCGGACATGGTGGGAGAAGGTTGAGGCGAGATCTTGCGAACTTGGGCGCTGGAGCTCGAGTCTTGTGGAGATGGATAAGCAAAGGAGGAAGAAGGCGTGGGTGAGAGGTGAATCCTTATCCCTTATATGGTGAGGCGAAATCTCACGTCCCCACCGGCTGGTAAAACTCGCTTATCTCCCAAGCGTCACCATCAATGATGGTTGGGTTACCGCCCGTATTAATGAGAATCCGGATTAAGGAAACACGATCTCTGCTTGGCAAGGCGTGCCAAGAAACCGCCGCTAAATCTGTTGAGGTGGTAAAGTAGAAAACAATTCGAGTAATGGCTTGGTAGTGGTGTGACGTCATGCCACGGAAAACGTCAGCAGATTGAGCTTGTGTATATATTATTATTCTCTCTACGGTGGAATGTGGAATTTATTTTGTAGAGCCGGACACTATCCTGGTGTGACGCCCCAAGACCGGAGCTTCAGTTGCCTTCCAGGGTTTCCGAGTTTTGTCGTGCGATTTGTTTTGTGTGTGCTTTCATCTTGTCTTCTCTTGCATTGCATCATGTCATCATGCCATCATTCATTTTTTTTTTTAAAAAAACTCAACCAAATAAATCGTATGGATTTTTCGATCCATTTAAATCGAGGGATATTCACATGGTGTTTTCTCTTTATAACATATCGTCCCAATATTAGGGAGCTATATTAAAAATATTCCATCGTTTTGGAATCACCATAACACACTTGCAAAATCCCATGCCTTTTCTGCTCCGAGTTGACCTAAAATCCTTGCCATTATTATTTCATCATTTTCCGGAGATCCACCAAAAATCCACGGGCCATTTTTGTTAAATTCCTCACATTTTTGCGAGCTCGGGAAAATAATCCCCAGGTCAAACTCTTTCTCTAATCTTTTTCTTTCCTTCCCTTCTTTTCTTATCTCTATTTTTCTTTTCTGTTAATTATTAGAGAGAGATCCCAGCCAGGCCTCTGGCCATTTTCTTTCCAGCCCAGCCGGCCTCTAAGGCCTAGGCCCAGCCGCGCCTCCCTCCAGGCCGGCCAGCCTCTATGGCCCAAGGCCTCCCTGGCCCATCTGCAGCCTAAGCAGGCCCAGCCGCCCCACCGACCTAACCCTAGCCCATCTCTCCCTAGCCCGCAGTCTTCCTCCTCTCGTCCTCCCACCAGCGCCGCCTCCCGGCCCGATCCCCTTCTCCCGCATCGCCCTCTCCCTTTCCCCTCGATCTCTCCCTTCCGCGCCCGATCCCCTCAAGCTCGCCACCAGGCCGGACCCCCCGGTGGTCTCCTCGTCGCCGACGAGCTCCACCAGGAGCGCCGCCGCCCTCAACCCTCCTCCTCTGCGCCCCACCTCTCCGTCCCGCACCTCCTCTGCCTCGCCCCCTCCTCGCCGCGCCGAGCCCCGCGCCCGTCCGCCTCGGAGCCGGCCAGGCCCCATCGCCCTCACCTGCTCCTCCTCCGCACGCCATGGCCGTGGACCGACTGCCCCGCCGGTCGCCTTTCCCGTCGACCTCGCGTCCTCGCCTCCGAAGGCCCTGCCCGATGCCATGGCCGCCGCCCGTTCGTCGCCTCCGGCCGGGTCCAGCCGCCCTCGGCCTCCCCTCGAGCACCCGAGGCCTGCGAGCCTCCAGCTCGCCCGCATCTACCGCTGCCGTTGCCGTTGCCGCTTGCTTGCCTTGGGGCCCGATGTAGCCTCCCCATGTGCTGCGATGCGCCCCAAGTTCACGAAGATCATAACCCGAGGCGGTGTGATTTTGTCAAGTCCAACTACATCGTGACCGTCCGATACCCTGCTGCCGTCTCGGAATCGCCAAGTACCACGACTACCTTGAGGACATTCGGTTCCGCCAAGATCGACTACGGTGATGCGCCAAGTACCCCTTCGGTTCCGGCAAGTTCAACTCCAAAAACGTGAACAACTACTTCCGTGGTTAACGACAAGTACCCCTACGCGCGAAACGGAAGCCGAATGACTACTTCCACGATGATGCGACAAGTACCCTCGAGCCGAATCGCCAAGACCGGATCCGACAAGTACCCCGATGACGTGTACCACTACCGTCGACCCTCGAAGACCCCGTGGACCCCGAACATCCACGGGACATGAACACCTACTTCCGATGACGAGATGAACCACTACCAACGAACGTGAAACACTACTTCCTCTACCGTCGCCGTGTACCACTACTTCCCTCGGCGATCATCGCGAGAACGACTACTTCCTCTACTTCCCTCGACGACCCGTGAACGTCTACTTCCCTCTACGAAACTCAACCCGTCCCGATTGCTCGTTCCGAAGGTATAACCACCGAGACGACCGCCGTGATCGAATGCTTGTGTTGTATGAGATGCTCGAGTTTTGCACCGTGATCGAATCATCCTTGCGATGCCCCTCTTTTGCCATGCCACCGTTCCGTGGGAACCCGGAATCCGGGATCACCCCACCATCTTGCATGACTCGCTCACACCCACTTTCCTTTGCACCGATATCTCAATCGAGTTATCGGAACCGATATGTTGCCGTGGCACCATTTTCGGATTCGTTGCCGTGGCACCCCTTTCTTCCACCACGGTGACATAATGCTCATAATGCTCTTGTCTACGTTTTCATAAAAAATTGCATAAAACTTGCACTTGTCATCCGCATCATGATAACAACATTTAAATGTTTAAAATTGTTGTTTGCATTAATTTGCTTAAATGCCATGCTAAATGATTTATTTCATAACTAAATAACCGTAGCTCCATTTTAAATAAATTATATATGTAAATGGGGTAGAAAATGCCTAGTTTAACATGGTAGCATTTCTTTGCATGTTTAACAACTCTAAAATATGCTTTAGGTCAGATCTGTTCCGAATCCATAATTATGCATATGGGGATTTTCCGGAATTGTTGTTTGTTGTTTCCGGCCTCATTTAAACTTGCCTAGATAGGTAGTTTCATTATGCTTCACCTCTTGCCATGTTTAATAACATTTAATATTGTTGGTTCCATAACCGAGAGAGAACTAAATAAGTGTTGTGGTGTTCCGTCAATGTGCAACTCGTTGCATATTGGGCTCCATTTAACTTGTAGTTTTGTTTGTGCTTATTGCCATGCCATGCTATTTAAACCGGTCATGCATCATACTTGATTGTGCATCATGCCATGTTTATGTGATGGTTGTTTTACTATGTTGTTTGCTTCTTTCCGGGTTGCTTCTCTCGTTAGCTTCGGTTTCGTTCCGGAGTTGTGAGGATTCGTTCGACTTCGTCCGTTTGTCTTCTTCATGGATTCGTTCTTCTTCCTTGCGGGATTTCAGGCAAGATGACCATACCCTCGAAATCACTACTATCTTTGCTTGCTAGTTGCTCGCTCTTTTGCTATGCCTATGCTGCGATGCCTACCACTTGCTATATCATGCCACCCACATTGCCATGTCAAACCTCTAACCATCCTTTCCTAGCAAATCGTTGTTTGGCTATGTTACCGCTTTGCTCAGCCCTCTTATAGCGTTGTTAGTTGCGGTGAAGATGAAGTTTGTTCCTTGTTGGAACATGGAGATGTTGTTCCTTGTTGGAACATGTTTACTTGTTGGGATATCACAATATATCTTATATTATTAATGCATCTATATATTTGGTAAAGGGTGGAAGGCTCGGCCTTATGCCTGGTGTTTTGTTCCACTCTTGCCGCCCTAGTTTCCGTCATACCGGTGTTATGTTCCCGGAGTTTGCGTCCCTAACGCGGTCGGGTGATTTATGGGACCCCCTTGACAGTTCGCTTTGAATAAGACTTTTCCAGCAAGGCCCAACATTGGTTTTACCATTTGCCTCACCTATGCCCTTTTCCCTTGGATTTCGGAGCCGAGGGTCATCTTTATTTAGCCCCGGGCCAGTTCTCCTTCAGTGCTGGTCCAAACCGGCGATGTCCGGCACCCCACAGGCAACCAGGGTTTATGCCAACCCGACGTCTGCTCATCCGGTGTGCCACGAGACCGAGATATGTGCAGCTCCTATCGATTTGTCGGCACATCCGGGCGGCTTTGCTGGTCTTGTTTTATTCTGTGAAATGTCTTGTGGCAGGATTCGAGACTGATCGGGTCTTCCGGGAGAAGGAACATCCTTAGTTGATCGCGAGAGCTTATCATGGGCTAAGTTGGGACACCCTGCGGGGTATAAACTTTCAAAGCCGTGCCGCGGTTATGTGGCAGATGGGAATTTGTTAATGTCGGTTGTAGAAAACCGAAGTTGATCTTAATTAAAATACACCAACGGCGTGTGTAACCGTGATGGTCTCTTCTCGTGGTCCGGAAGTGAACACGGTGTTGGAGTTATGTTTGGCGTAAGTAGTTTCAGGATCACTTCTTGATCATAGTTGTTCGACCGTGCTTTTGCCTTCTCTTCTCGCTCTCATTTGCGTATGTAGCCACCATATATACTAGTAAACTTGCTGCAGCTCCACCTCCCAACCCTGTCCTACCTTTAAGCTTAAATAGTCTTGATCTCGCGGTGTGAGATTGCTGAGTCCCGTGACTCACAGATACTTCAAAACCAGTTTGCGGTGCCGATGAAACCGTGCGGGTGATGCACCTGAGCTCAAGGAGGAGCTCGATGAAGATCTTTGTGCATTGTGTTGTTTCGTTTCAGTTGATCGATAGTGGAGCCAGTTGGGACGATCGGGGATCTGTGTAGCATTTGGGGTAGTCTTCTTTTATTTTGGTTCCGTAGTCGGACCTTGATTGTATCTGGATGATGTAATGCTTTACTCATGTATTGTGTGAAGTGGCGATTGTAAGCCAACTATGTATCTCTTTCCTTATGTATTACATGGGTTGTGTGAAGATTACCTCACTTGCGACATTGCTTTCAATGCGGTTATGCCTCTAAGTCGTGCCGACACGTGGGAGATATAGCCGCATCGAGGCGTTCAAGTTGGTAATCGAGCCTTCCCGACTTAGGAGCCCCTACTTGATTGTTTTTGGCGTTGTTGAGTCTAGAATGGAAAATGTTTTGAGTCTTAGGATTATATATATCGGAGAGTAGGATTCTTTTACTCCTCGGTCCTTCGTCGCTCTGGTGAGGTATCTGGCGTAGAGTTTTGACTTTCTCTCCTCAAATTTCACTAAAAAATTTTTTAGGATCACGCGGGTATCTTGGAATCGTTCCGATGGTTTTGTGGCGAGAACATTGTTCTTGGTGCCTCGACATTTAGGGGTTGTGGCGGTGTCCGGGAGTTGAGCTCCGAGGTGTGGTCGTCACAATTTTATCGTTCTGATTCTGGAATACCGAGTTTTACCGACATCGAAATCTCTTTTGTGCAGTTGTTGGTGAGATAACCTGATAGCCCGATCTTGTGGCGAGTCGGGAATATTGCCATGACTTGTATAACGGATGTTTTTGAAGGTCGAGGTACCACGATTTCGGAGTTTTCTTGGTTATGTGTTGACGGATGGATACAGCTGGATCTAGGTATTGTTAGTTTGGGTGATATATTTTGTGTCCCCTGTATCCCCAACACCAGATTGCATAACCAGAAAGTTTCGGGAGTTTATAGGTGGGAATTCAAGTAGCTCCTAGAATATCTTTCCGACAGATGCATGATATGGGATTGGGTAAATCTCTATCATATGTATTTGTTCCAGCTTATTCTGCAAGCCAAATCCTTTGTTTTTGTTTTGTTTTTGTGGTATTCGAGTTGCTTCAATGCCAAGTGTTGATTCCATACCTTTCCTAAATGGTGTTCTCATATTGCTATGTGAATACTAATCCTTCTTGATCACTGAGCTTGTCGTCTCAATTCTTTTCCAACCGGCGTGCTTCTCTTCAAGTGGATCCGATCATTCCAACATTCGCAAGATCGATTCTAAGCTTTTTCTCAACGGTGTTCGTTTCATCCGACCTAAGTTGTTTTGATTTCCCGCCCTCCCACCCCTTTTTCTTCAAGGACTCAGATTTCTTAATCAAGTATCCATCTTATTGAGTGAAGTTTCTTCATTCTTTTCCTTTAATGTTTTATCCGGTGATTTCTCATGAAGACGCTAAGGAAGCTTTAACTTTATCATTGTTCCATTCTAATTTTCTTTTCCGGTGGATTTAGTCAAGTTTTCAGTGTTGATCGTATTCTTTTCATCGTTTCAAATGTTTTCTCATGCCGGTGCACCTCTTAATTTTTCACTTCTTGTTATTCAATTGTTCCGGAGTGTTGAAGATATCTCAGAAGATTCTAGTTTCCATTATCAATTCACTCAAGTTCTTTTGAGGATGCTTTCTCATTCAAGCCATTTAATTCTACCGGTGCAATATCTATTTCAAACAATTGTTCAACGGTGGTTCTTTTGAGTGGGCCCTAACCCACAGGTCTTTTTCCAGGATCTTACCTAACTCTTTTATTTTTCAGGAGCTATTCCCAAATTCATTGCAAAGTTTGACGTAAGAATGAATTATCATCAGTCTTGGTTTTCTCCAAGATATTCCAAATTATTTTCATTGTTGGTTCAACCTTCCTAATTTTCATTCCGGAGTGCTTCAATAATTTTTGGTGGTGTTTATCGTCATCCTTGAAGACCGAAGAAGAGTTTCTCTTAAATCTCGCTTCTTTCTCTTCAAGATTCTTGGTTCTAGCGTGATGCCATCCTCTCATAATTATTTTCGATTGTGAGAATTCTTTTCACCCACCCGGAGCATTTCAGGAGTCTTTTCAGTTTGATTCTTCGGAGCCCATCATCTCAGAATTATTCATTCAAGCGTTCAACTCTTGTTTTCCAAATCTCACCGGTGCATCGTCGAAATATCCTCTAATCAGTTCATGATCTCTTCGTTCTAATGTATCTAAATTTTGTCAAGCATCATTATTTGTTTTCCAATTTTTCCCGGTGAATTGTGCCTTTGCTACTTTCATTTTCAATTCTTACGGTGGTTTGTTCAAGATTTCACTTCCTTTGTTATCTTATTAATTCATTCGTTCTTTCGAATCCCACCGGTGGTTCCATCAATACCTTCTCAAGTTTTGCGCTATATCTCTATCTGTAATCATTTTTTTCAATGAGAATAAGTGGTATGCCTAATCCATTGCTTGTCATCAATTTAATTGGTGAAGGATCAGCATAATGTAATTCTTATTCTTGTTCCATCGAGTAAATTCAATTCCTTATTCCGGAGGATCGTCAAAATTCTTGGTTTCATTTGTTCATCTTTCTTTCCGGAGTTCCAAGTTTTCTCGGCTATATCATTTCAAAGCTTCATCGTATCACTGCAAGGCTTCACCTTGTGTTGTCAACTTCTCTTTCTTTCTATCACCCTTTTGTTTACCGGTGTTCTTATGGAGTTTCTTCATGGTGGTTCATCAAGGATTTAATTCATTCTCGAAGCGTTCTCAAGATTCTTGTGGGAAGAGTTCAAGTATTCTTCATCTTGCATTCCGAAGTGAAATTTGTTCTACCTTATCATTTGAGGTGGTGTTATGTCATTCTCGACAATTTGAGTTCGTGTTTCATGTTTCACATGTTGTCAAGAATGAGGTATTTTAAATCCATCAATTTCTTCATTGGAGTTGTCTTGGGCTATATTTCACCTAAAGCTTTCCCTAAGGATTGTTGCTAATTATGGTGCTTATTAATGACCCAAGTTCTTCATTTGTCCTCCCGGGTGAAATAAGTTTCTCGTCTCCTTGTTGATATTAATCCAATCAATTGTTTCCGTTGGTGGCAGAAGCTCACCTCATAATTTTGAGATGTTTTCATAAGCCCACTACAAGCTTATCCTTATCGTTGTTGTTTTTTTTCAAACAACTCCGTCCTATCCTTGTTTGTAAGGATGCTTCATTCAAATTCATTTGTGGTAGAAGTTGTCATTTTCTTCTCCATCCCTTTATCCCAACAATCTAGATTCTATTCTTTCGTTTCCGGAGGCATTGTGATGTTGCTCTCTTCGACCCATCATCTTCTTTTGTCAAGACCATGTTCTTTTCCTTGTCTATCTAGTTTTAACCGGAGTGGTTTCAGTATCTATTTTATCACTAAACCTCTTGTTTTTCGTCGTATCCCTTGTTCCTCTTTTCTAACAGAGTGTTTCTCAACTTCCTTCATCTTCGTTGTTTTCTTTCTTTCATTTTGTTCAACCTCTCAAGGTTCTTTGGTTTCACTCGTTTGTCAGAGAAGCAACTTTGTTTTACCTCTTCCTCTTCCGTTTTCTCCGGTGCCATCCTAGATCTCGGGACGAGATCCTCTCGTAGTGGTGGAGTGTTGTGACGCCCCAAGACCGGAGCTTCAGTTGCCTTCCAGGGTTTCCGAGTTTTGTCGTGCGATTTGTTTTGTGTGTGCTTTCATCTTGTCTTCTCTTGCATTGCATCATGTCATCATGCCATCATTCATTTTTTTTTTAAACTCAACTAAATAAATCGTATGGATTTTTCGATCCATTTAAATCGAGGGATATTCACATGGTGTTTTCTCTTTATAACATATCGTCCCAATATTAGGGAGCTATATTAAAAATATTCCATCGTTTTGGAATCACCATAACACACTTGCAAAATCCCATGCCTTTTCTGCTCCGAGTTGACCTAAAATCCTTGCCATTATTATTTCATCATTTTCCGGAGATCCACCAAAAATCCTCGGGCCATTTTTGTTAAATTCCTCACATTTTTGCGAGCTCGGGAAAATAATCCCCAGGTCAAACTCTTTCTCTAATCTTTTTCTTTCCTTCCCTTCTTTTCTTATCTCTATTTTTCTTTTCTGTTAATTATTAGAGAGAGATCCCAGCCAGGCCTCTGGCCATTTTCTTTCCAGCCCAGCCGGCCTCTAAGGCCTAGGCCCAGCCGCGCCTCCCCTCGGGCCGGCCAGCCTCTATGGCCCAAGGCCTCCCAGCCCATCTGCAGCCTAAGCAGGCCCAGCCGCCCACCGACCTAACCCTAGCCCATCTCTCCCTAGCCCGCAGTCTTCCTCCTCTCGTCCTCCCACCAGGCGCCGCCTCCGGCCCGATCCCCTTCTCCCATCGCCTCTCCCTTTCCCCTCGATCTCTCCTTCCTTGCTTGATCCCCTCAAGCTCGCCACCAGGCGGACCCCAGTGGTCTCCTCGTCGCCCGGCAGGCTCCACCAGAGGCGCCGCCGCCCTCAACCCTCCTCCTCTGCGCCCCACCTCTCCGTCCCGCACCTCCTCTGCCTCGCCCCCCCCTCCTCGCCCGCGCCCGCCCGCCCGTCCGCCTCGGGCCGGCCAGGCCCCATCGCCCTCACCTGCTCCTCCTCCGCACGCCATGGCCGTGGACCGACTGCCCCGCCGGTCGCCTTTCCCGTCGACCTCGCGTCCTCGCCTCCGAAGGCCCTGCCCGATGCCATGGCCGCCGCCCGTTCGTCGCCTCCGGCCGGGTCCAGCCGCCCTCGGCCTCCCCTCGAGCACCCGAGGCCCTGCGAGCCTCCCGCTCGCCCGCATCTGCCGCTGCTTCGTTGCCGTTGCCCGCCTGCTTGCCTTGGGGCCCGATGTAGCCTCCCCATGTGCCTGCAGTCGCCCCAAGTTCCTGAAGATCATAACCCGAGACGGTGTGATTTTGTCAAGTCCAACTACATCGTGACACGTCCAGTACCCTGCTGCCGTCTCCGGAATCGCCAAGTACCACGACTACCTTGAGGACATTCGGTTCCGCCAAGATCGACTACACGGTGATGCGCCAAGTACCCCTTCGGTTCCGGCAAGTTCAACTCCAAAAACGTGAACAACTACTTCCGTGGTTAACGACAAGTACCCCTACGCGCGAAACGGAAGCCCGAATGACTACTTCCACGATGATGCGACAAGTACCCCTACGGAAACCCGAATCGCCAAGACCGGATCCGACAAGTACCCCGATGACGTGTACCACTACCGTCGACCCTCGAAGACCCCGTGGACCCCGAACATCCACGGGACATGAACACCTACTTCCGATGACGAGATGAACCACTACCAGCGAGCGTGAAACACTACTTCCTCTACCGTGCCGTGTACCACTACTTCCTCGGCGATCATCGCGAGAACGACTACTTCCTCTACTTCCCTTGACGACCCGTGAACGTCTACTTCCCTCTACGAAACTCGACCCGTCCCGATTGCTCGTTCCGAAGGTATAACCACCGAGACGACCGCCGTGATCGAATGCTTGTGTTGTATGAGATGCTCGAGTTTTGCACCGTGATCGAATCATCCTTGCGATGCCCTCTTTTGCCATGCCACCGTTCCGTGGGAACCCGAATCGGGATCACCCACCATCTTGCATGACTCGCTCACACCCACTTTCCTTTGCACGATATCTCAATCGAGTTATCGGAACCGATATGTTGCCGTGGCACCATTTTCGGATTCGTTGCCGTGGCACCCCTTTCTTCCACCACGGTGACATAATGCTCATAATGCTCTTGTCTACGTTTTCATAAAAAATTGCATAAAACTTGCACTTGTCATCCGCATCATGATAACAACATTTAAATGTTTAAAATTGTTGTTTGCATTAATTTGCTTAAATGCCATGCTAAATGATTTATTTCATAACTAAATAACCGTAGCTCCATTTTAAATAAATTATATATGTAAATGGGGTAGAAAAATGCCTAGTTTAACATGGTAGCATTTCTTTGCATGTTTAACAACTCTAAAATATGCTTTAGGTCAGATCTGTTCCGAATCCATAATTATGCATATGGGGATTTTCCGGAATTGTTGTTTGTTGTTTCCGGCCTCATTTAAACTTGCCTAGATAGGTAGTTTCATTATGCTTCACCTCTTGCCATGTTTAATAACATTTAATATTGTTGGTTCCATAACCGAGAGAGAACTAAATAAGTGTTGTGGTGTTCCGTCAATGTGCAACTCGTTGCATATTGGGCTCCATTTAACTTGTAGTTTTGTTTGTGCTTATTGCCATGCCATGCTATTTAAACCGGTCATGCATCATACTTGATTGTGCATCATGCCATGTTTATGTGATGGTTGTTTTACTATGTTGTTTGCTTCTTTCCGGGTTGCTTCTCTCGTTAGCTTCGGTTTCGTTCCGGAGTTGTGAGGATTCGTTCGACTTCGTCCGTTTGTCTTCTTCATGGATTCGTTCTTCTTCCTTGCGGGATTTCAGGCAAGATGACCATACCCTCGAAATCACTACTATCTTTGCTTGCTAGTTGCTCGCTCTTTTGCTATGCCTATGCTGCGATGCCTACCACTTGCTATATCATGCCACCCACATTGCCATGTCAAACCTCTAACCATCCTTTCCTAGCAAATCGTTGTTTGGCTATGTTACCGCTTTGCTCAGCCCCTCTTATAGCGTTGTTAGTTGCAGGTGAAGATGAAGTTTGTTCCTTGTTGGAACATGGAGATGTTGTTCCTTGTTGGAACATGTTTACTTGTTGGGATATCACAATATATCTTATATTATTAATGCATCTATATATTTGGTAAAGGGTGGAAGGCTCGGCCTTATGCCAGTGTTTTGTTCCACTCTTGCCGCCCTAGTTTCCGTCATACGGTGTTATGTTCCCGGAGTTTGCGTCCCTAACGCGGTCGGGTGATTTATGGGACCCCTTGACAGTTCGCTTTGAATAAGACTTTTCAGCAAGGCCCAACATTGGTTTTACCATTTGCCTCACCTATGCCCTTTTTCCCTTGGGTTTCCGGAGCCGAGGGTCATCTTTATTTATCCCCGGGCCAGTTCTCCTTGAGTGCTGGTCCAAACCGGCGATGTCCGGCGCCCCAGGCAACCAGGGTTTATGCCAACCCGACGTCTGGCTCATCCGGTGTGCCACGAGACGAGATATGTGCAGCTCCTATCAGGTTTGTCGGCACATCCGGCGGCTTTGCTGGTCTTGTTTTATTGTTGTGAAATGTCTTGTAGCAGGATTCGAGACTGATCGGGTCTTCCGGGAGAAGAATATCCTTCGTTGATCGCGAGAGCTTATCATGGGCTAAGTTGGGACACCCTGCGGTATAAACTTTGAAAGCCGTGCCCTTGGTTATGTGGCAGATGGGAATTTGTTAATGTCGGTTGTAGAAAACCGAAGTTGATCTTAATTAAAATACACCAACGCGTGTGTAACCGTGATGGTCTCTTCTCGTGGTCCGGAAGTGAACACGGTGTTGGAGTTATGTTTGGCGTAAGTAGTTTCAGGATCACTTCTTGATCATAGTTGTTCGACCGTGCTTTTGCCTTCTCTTCTCGCTCTCATTTGCGTATGTAGCCACCATATATACTAGTCGCTTGCTGCAGCTCCACCTCCCAACCCTGTCCTACCTTTAAGCTTAAATAGTCTTGATCTCGCGGTGTGAGATTGCTGAGTCCCGTGACTCACAGATACTTCAAAACCAGTTTGCAGGTGCCGATGAAACCGTGCAGGTGATGCACCTGAGCTCAAGGAGGAGCTCGATGAAGATCTTTGTGCATTGTGTTGTTTCGTTTCAGTTGATCAGTAGTGGAGCCCAGTTGGGACGATCGGGGATCTGTGTAGCATTTGGGGTAGTCTTCTTTTATTTTGGTTCCGTAGTCGGACCTTGATTGTATCTGGATGATGTAATGCTTTACTCATGTATTGTGTGAAGTGGCGATTGTAAGCCAACTATGTATCTCTTTCCCTTATGTATTACATGGGTTGTGTGAAGATTACCTCACTTGCGACATTGCTTTCAATGCGGTTATGCCTCTAAGTCGTGCTTCGACACGTGGGAGATATAGCCGCATCGAGGGCGTTTCACCTGGTGTTCCCAATCTTCTATCATTTGGAGGAGGAACCCGCCTTGCAATGCCAAGCAATATACACGCCGGACTTATCGTCATTGAAGCCTGGTTCAGGGACTCTTGAGGAGTCTGGATTAGGGGTGTCCGGATAGCGGACTACCATCATCAACCGAACTATCATTTGCGGGACTATCATCATCGACCGGACTCCAAGACTATGAAGATAGAAGATTGAAGACTTCCCCGTGTCCGGATGGGACTTTCCTTGGCGTGGAAGGCAAGCTTGGCGATCGGATATGTAGATCTCCTACTATTGTAACCGACTCTATGTAACCCTAGCCCTCTCCAGTGTCTATATAAACCGGATGGCTTTAGTCCGTAGGACAACAATCACAAAAACCCTTACAATCATACCATAGGCTAGCTTCTAGGGTTTAGCCTCCTTGATCTCGTGGTAGATCCACTCTTGTAAACATCCACAATATCAATATCAATCAAGCAGGACGTAGGGTTTTACCTCCATCAAGAGGGCCCGAACCTGGGTAAACATCGTGTCCCTTGTCTCCTGTTACCATCCGCCTAGACGCACAGTTCGGGACCCCCTACCCGAGATCCGCCAGTTTTGACACCGACAACCGCCGTCAACGCACAAGACCTCTGTGGCTTTCTGGAACTCCTGCTCATCGGTCTCGTCATCATCCATGTCTTCGTCGTCGTCGTCATCTTCATCCTTGTCGCGGCCGCGGGGAGGTCTGTCTCCTTGCCGCTGCTTGGCCTTGCCGCGGCGTCCTCCCCGGCTGGGACGTTTCTTGCCGGATCCTCCAGCACCTTCCTGGGCCTTCTCCTTGTCGCTCCGCTCGTACTCAGCCTTTTGCTGCTTGACAAGCTGCTCAACCTTCTTGCAGCTCTGGAGGTCATGACCCTTGGTGCGGTGGATCTTGCGATCTTGCTTGTTGGAGCCGTCACCTTGTCGGCGACCGCCACAGATCGGCGATTGGCGCCCATGCAACCTCCTTGCCGGAGCTTCCAACTTTGGCTTTCTTGGCGCACCTCCGTTGCTGGACTGCTCAACAACTAGCACATCTTTGCCTTTCTTTTTCCTGTTGTTCCGCCGCCGGCTTTTCTTTGCCGGGGCGACTTCCTCGCTATCAGATCCTATTGTTTCTGGATTCTCTCCGGGGATTCTTCTCCCTTCCTCAGCACGCGCACACTTGTCGGCCAGGGCATTTAGCTCACTGACGTCTCTGATCTTGCACATCGCCATCTCCTCCCACATCCTGCGGTTTCGCACGTTCTGATGGAACGCACTGATCACCGCGGCAGGGTGGACATCTGGGATGTTGTGCTGTACGCGGCTGAATCTCTGAATGTACTTGCGCAGGGGTTCTCCTTCCCTCTGGGCGAGCATATGAAGGTCACTCTCTTGGCCATGAGGCTTGTGGCCGCCTGTGAAGGCGCCGACAAACTGATGGCATAGATCCGCCCATGAGGATATGGAGTTGTCTGGCAAGTGCATGAGCCAGGATTTGACATTGGGCTTGAGTGCCAGTGGGAAGTAGTTGGCCAGAATCTTGTCGTCTCGCCCTCCGGCAGCTTGCACCGCAATGGTGTAGATGCTGAGGAACTCCGACGGATGCGTCTTGCCGTCCTACTTCTCTGGTACATCTGGCTTGAAATTCTTCTTGCTGGGCCACTGGACTTGCCGCAGCTCACGAGTGAACGCAGGGCAACCTACTGTTGGGGAACGTTGCAGAAAATTAAAAATTTTCCTACGGTTCCACCAAGATCCATCTATGATTTCTACTAAGCAACAAGTCATGAGAGAGAGTTTGCATCTACATACCACTTGTAGATCGAATACGGAAGCGTTCGAGGGAGTGGTGATGATGAAGACGTTCCCAACGTGATTCCGATCACCAATGACCAAGTGTTGAACGGACAGCACCTCCGCGTTCAACACACGTACGGGACGACGGCGTCTCCTTCGTCTTGATCCAGCAAGGAGGAAGGAGAGGTTGAGAAGATCACTCAATGGCAGCACGACGGCGTGATGCGGATGGAGGGACTGTTCTCCGCGCAGGGCCGCCAAGCTCACGCGGAGGAGGAGAGGTGTTGGGGAGGGAGGGCTGCGCCTTCAATAGTGTGTGCAGCCCTCCCCTCTACCCCTCTATTTATAGGGGAAGGGAGGAGGGGCGGCCCCTCTAGATGCATCTAGAGGCGGCGGCCAAGGAGGGCTTGCCCCCAAGCAAGGCGCCCCTTAGGGTTCCCCCTCAACCCTAGGCGCATGGGCCAGGGGAGGTGCGCCCAGCCACCAGGGGCTGGCTTCCTCCCACGCAGCCCAAGTGGCCCCCAAAAGGGGTGGCCCCTCCGGTGGTCCTCCGGAACCTTTCGGTGGACCCTCCATAAACCGATATGACCCGAAACTTTTCCGGTGTCCGTTTAATGACTTCCCATATATAAATATTTACCTCCGGACCATTCCGGAACTCCTCGTGACATCCGAGATCTCATCCGGGATTCCGAACAACATTCGGTAATCACATACAAGTCTTCCTATTAACCCTAGCGTCACCGAACCTTAAGTGTGTAGACCCTACGGGTTCGGGAGACATGTAGACATGACCGAGACGCTCTCCGGTCAATAACCAACAGCGGGATCTGGATACCCATGTTGGTTCCCACACGCTCCTCGATGTTGTCATCGGATGAACCACGATGTCGAGGGTTCAAGCAACCCGTATTCTATTCCCTTTGTCGACGGTATGTTACTTGCCCGAGACTCGATCGTCGGTATCCCAATACCTCGTTTAGTCTCGTTACGGCAAGTCACTTTACTCGTACCGTAATGCATGATCCGTGACCAGACACTTGATCACTTTGAGCTCATTATGATGATGCATTACCGAGTGGGCCCGATGATACCTCTCCGTCATACGGAGTGACAAATCCTGTCTCGATCCGTGTCAACCCAAGACACTTTCGGAGATACCTGTAATGCACCTTTATAGTCACCCAGTTACATTGTGACGTTTGGTACACCAAAGCATTCCTACGGTATCCGGAGTTACGATCTCACGGTCTAAGGAAGAGATACTTGACATTTGGAAAAGCTCTAGCAAAACGAACTACGATCTTTGTGCTATGCTTAGGATTGGGTCTTGTCCATCACGTCATTCTCCTAATGGCGTGATCCCGTTATCAATGACATCGATGTCCATAGTCGAAACCATGACTATCTGTTGACCAACGAGCTAGTCAACTAGAGGCTTACTAGGGACGTATTGTAGTCTATGTATTCACACGTGTATTACGATTTCCGGATAATACAGTTATAGCATGAATAAAGACAATTATCATGAACAAGGAAATATAATAATAATGCTTTTATTATTGCCTCTAGGGCATATTTCCAACAGTCTCCCACTTGCACTAGAGTCAATAATCTAGTTTACATTGTGATGAATCGAACACCCATAGAGTTACGGTGTTGATCATGTTTTGCCCATGAAGAGGTTTAGTCAGCGGATCTGCGACATTCAGATCCGTATGCACTTCTAAATTTCTATGTCTCCATCCTGAACATTTTCACGGATGGAGTTGAAGCGACGCTTGATGTGCTCGGTCTTCTTGTGAAACCTGGGCTCCTTGGCAAGGGCAATAGCTCCAGTGTTGTCACAGAAGAGTTTGATCGGCCCCGACGCATTGGGTATGACTCCTAGGTCGGTGAGAACTCCTTCACCCAAATTGCTTCATCGCTGCCTCCGAGGCTGCCATGTACTCCGCTTCACATGTAGATCCCGCCACGGCGCTCTGCTTGCAGCTGCACCAGCTTCTTGCTCCACCATTCAACATATACACGTATCCGGTTTGTGACTTAGAGTCATCGGATCGTGTCGAAGCTAGCGTCGGCGTAACCCGTTCTGACGAGCTCTTCGTCACCTCCATAAACGAAACATGTCCTTTGTCCTTTTCGGTACTTCAGGATATTCTTGACCGCTGTCCGGTGTTCCTTGCGGGATTACTTTGGTACCTTCCTACCAAACTTACGGCAAGGTTTACATCAGGTCAGTACACAGCATGGCATACATAATAGATCCTATGGCTGAGGCATAGGGATGACACTCATCTCTTCTTTATCTTTTGCGTGTGGTGGGGCATTGAGCTGAGCTCAATCTCACACCTTGCAATACAGGAAAGAACCCTTTCTTGGACTGATCCATTTTGAACTTCTTCAAAATCTTATCAAGGTATGTGCTTTGTGAAAGACCTATGAGGCGTCTCGATCTATCTCTATAGATCTTGATGCCTAATATATAAGCAGCTTCTCCAAGGTCCTTCATTGAAAAACACTTATTCAAGTAGGCCTTAATACTGTCCAAGAATTATATATCATTTACCATCAAAAGTATGTCATCTACATATAGTATGAGAAATGCTACAGAGCTCCCACTCACTTTCTTGTAAACACAGGCTTCTCCATAAGTCTCATAAACTAAACGCTTTGATCATCTCATCAAAGCGAATGTTCCAACTCCGAGATGCTTGCACCAGCCCATAAATGGATCGCTGGAGCTTGCATACTTTGTCAGCATTCTTAGGATCGACAAAACCCTCTGGCTGTATCATATACAGCTCTTCCTTAAGATAACAGTTAAGGAACGCTGTTTTGACGTCCATCTGCCATATCTCATAATAATAGTATGCGGCAATTGCTAACATGATTCGGATAGACTTAAGCTTCGCTACGGGAGAGAAAGTCTCATCGTAGTCAATCCCTTGAACTTGCCGATAACCCTTAGCGACAAGTCGAGCTTTATAGATGGTGACATTACCATCCGCGTCCGTCTTCTTCTTAAAGATCCATTTGTTTTCTATCGCTCGCCGATCATCGGGCAAGTCAGTCAAAGTCCACACTTTGTTTTCATACATGGATTCTATCACGGATTTCATGGCTTCTAGCCATTTGTTGGAATCTGGGCCGCCATCGCTTCTTCATAGTTCGAAGGTTCACCGTTGTCTAACAACATGATTTCCGGACAGGGTTGCCGTACCATTCAGTGCGGAGCGTGTCCTTGTGGACCTCGAGGTTCATAGCAACTTGATCCGAAGTACCTTGATCATTATCATTAATTTCCTCTTGAGTTGGTGTAGGCATCACAGAACATTTTCTGAGATGCACTACTATCTGTTCAAGAGGTAGTACTTCATCGAGTTCTACTTTCCTCCCACTTACTTCTTTCGAGAGAAACTCTTTTCGAGAAAGGTTCCGTTCTTGGCAACAAAGATCTTGCCCTCGGATCTTAAGTAGAAGGTATACCCAATGGTTTCTTTAGGGTATCCTATGAAGGCGCATTTTTCCGACTTGGGTTCGAGCTTTTCGGGTTGAAGTTTCTTGACATAAGCATCGCATCCCCAAACTTTTAGAAACGACAGCTTAGGTTTCTTCCCAAACCATAATTCATACGGTGTCGTCTCAGCGGACTTAGGCGGTGCCCTATTTAAAGTGAATGTAGCTGTCTCTAGGCGTATCCCCAAAATGATAGCGGTAAATCGGTAAGAGACATCATAGACCGCACCATATCCAATAGAGTGCGATTCGACGTTCGGACACACCGTTCTGTTGAGGTGTTCGGTGGCGTCGGTTAATAACGATTCCACATTTTCTTAAGTGTGTACCAAATTCGTGACTTAAATATTCTCCTCCACGATCTGATCGTAAGAATTTTATCTTTCGGTCACGTTGATTCTCTACTTCATTCTGAAATTCCTTGAACTTTTCAAAGGTCTCAGACTTGTGTTTCATCAAGTAGACATACCCATATCTACTCAAGTCATCTGTGAGAGTGAGAACATAACGATATCCTCCGCGAGCCTCAACGCTCATTGGACCGCACACATCAGTATGTATGATTTCCAACAAGTTGGTTCCTCGCTCCATTGTTCCGGAGAACGGAGTCTTGGTCATCTTGCCCATGAGGCATGGTTCGCATGTGTCAAATGATTCATAATCTAAAGACTCCAAAAGTCCATCAGCATGGAGATTCTTCATGCGCTTGACACCAATGTGACCAAGGCGGCAGTACCACAAGTATGTGGGACTATCGTTATCAACTTTACATCTTTTGGTATTCACGCTATAAATGTGTGTAATACTACGCTCGAGATTCATTAAGAATAAACCATTGACCATCGGAGCATGACCATAATACATATCTCTCATATAAATAGAACAACCATTATTCTCGGTTTAAATGAGTAGCCATCTCGCATTAAGCGAGATCCGATACAATATTCATGCTCAAACTTGGCACCAAATAACAATTATTAAGGTTCATAACTAATCCGTAGGTAAATGAAGAGGTAGCGTGCGACGGCGATCACATCGACTCGGAACCATTCCCGCGCGCATCGTCACCTCGTCCTTTGCCGACTTCGCTTATTCCGCAGCTCCTGCTGTGAGTTACAAATATGAGCAACGACACGGTATCAAATACCCAGGAGTTACTACGATCTTGGCAAAGTACACATCAATTACATGTATATCAAATATACCTTTGGCGTTGCGGCCTTCTTGTCCGCTAAGTATTTGGGGCAGTTCCGCTTCGATGACCCCTCCTTGCAATAAAAGCACTCCGTCTCGGGTTTGGGTCCATTCTTTGACTTCTTCCCGCAACTTGCTTACGGGTGCGGCAACCTCCTTGCCGTCCTTCTTGAAGTTCTTCTTGCCCTTGCCTTTCTTGAACTTAGTGGTCTTATTGACCATCAACACTTGATGTTCTTTCTTGATCTCAACCTCGGTGACTTCAGCATAGAGAACACTTCAGAATGGTCTTTACCATCCCCGCATGTTGTAGTTCATCACAAAGCTCTTGTAGCTTGGTGGGAGCGATGGAGGATTCTGTCAATGACCGCCTCATCGGGGATGTTAATATTCAGCTGGGTCATACGGTTGTGCAACCCAGACATCTTCAGAATGTGCTCACTGACAGAACTGTTTTCCTCCATCTTACAACTATAGAACTTGTCGGAGATGTCATATCTCTCGACCCGGGCGTGAGCTTGGAAAACAAGTTTCAGCTCCTCGAACATCTCATATGCTCCGTGATGCTCAAAACGCTTTTGGAGCCCGGTTCTAAGCTGTAAAGCATGCCGCCTTGAGCGAGGGAGTAATCATCGGCGCGAGACTGCCAAGCATTCATAATGTCTTGGTTCTGCAGGGACGGGGCGTCACCTAGCGGTCCTTCTAGGACATATTGTTTCCTGGCAGCTATGAGGATGATCCTCAAGTTCCGGACCCAGTCCGTATAGTTGCTGCCGTCATCTTTCAGCTTGGTTTTCTCTAGGAACGCGTTGAAGTTCAAGTTGACATGAGCATTGGCCATTTGATCTACAAGACATATCATTCAAAAGTTTTTAGACTAAGTTCATGATAATTAAGTTCATCTAATCAAATTGTTTAAGTGAACTCCCACTCAGATTAGACATCCCTCTAGTCATCTAAGTGTTACACGATCCAAGTCGACTAGGCCGTGTCCGATCATCACGTGAGACGGACTAGTCTCGTCGGTGAACATTCTCATGTTGATCGTATCTTCCATACGACTCGTGTTTGACCTTTCGGTCTCCGTGTTCCGAGGCCATGTCTGTACATGCTAGGCTCGTCAAGTAAACCCTAAGTGTTTTCGCGTGTGTAAATCTGTCTTACACCGTTGTATGTGAGCGTAAGAATCCATCACACCCGATCATCACGTGGTGCTTAGAAGCGACGAACTTTGGCAACGGTGCATAGTTAGGGGAAACACTTCTTGAAATTGTTGTAAGGGATCATCTTATTTACTACCGTCGTTCTAAGTAAACAAGATGTATAAACATAATAAACATCACATGCAATTATATAGTAGTGACATGATATGGCCAATATCATAAAGCTCCATTGATCTCCATCTTCGAGGCTCCACGATCATCTTGTCACCGGCATGACACCATGATCTCCATCATCATGATATCCATCATTGTGCCTCCATGAAGTTGTCATGCCAACGACTACTTCTACTTCTATGGCTAACGCGTTTAGCAATAAAGTAAAGTAAGTTACATGGCGTTCTTCAATGACACGCAGGTCATACAAAAATAAAGACAACTCCTATGGCTCCTGCCAGTTGTCATACTCATCGACATGCAAGTCGTGATTCCTATTACAAGAACATGATCTCATACATCACAATATGTCATTCATCATTCATCACAACTTGGCCATATCACATCACATGACAATTGCTGCAAAAACAAGTTAGGCGTCCTCTAATTGTTGTTGCATCTTTTCGTGGCTGCAATTGGGTTCTAGCAAGAACGTTTTCTTACCTACGAATAACCACAACGTGATCTTGTCAACTTCTATTTACCCTTCATAAGGACCCTTTTCATCGAATCCGCTCCAACTAAAGTAGGAGAGACAGACACCCGCCAGCCACCTTATGCAACTAGTGCATGTTAGTCGGTGGAACCGGTCTCACGTAAGCGTACGTGTAAGGTTGGTCCGGGCCGCTTCATCCCACAATACCGCGGAAGCAAGATAAGACTAGTAGCGGCAAGTAAATTGACAAGATCCACGCCCACAACTAAATTGTGTTCTACTCGTGCAATGGAGAACTACGCATAGACCTAGCTCATGATGCCACTGTTGGGGAACGTTGCAGAAAATTAAAATTTTTCCTACGGTTTCACCAAGATCCATCTATGAGTTCTACTAAGCAACGAGTCATGAGAGAGAGTTTGCATCTACATACCACTTGTAGATCGAATACGGAAGCGTTCGAGGGAGTGGTGATGATGAAGACGTTCCCAACGTGATTCCGATCACCAATGACCAAGTGCTGAACGGACAGCACCTCCGCGTTCAACACACGTACGGGACGACGGCGTCTCCTTCGTCTTGATCCAGCAAGGAGGAAGGAGAGGTTGAGGAAGATCACTCCAATGGTAGCACGACGGCCTGATGCAGATGGAGGGACTGTTCTCCGGCAGGGCTTCGCCAAGCTCACGCGGAGGAGGAGAGGTGTTGGGGAGGGGAGGGGCTGCGCCTTCAATAGTGTGTGCAGCCCTCCCCTCTACCCCTCTATTTATAGGGGAAGGGAGGAGGGGGCCGGCCCCCTCTAGATGCATCTAGAGGGGGGGGCGGCGGCCAAGGGAAGGGGGGCTTGCCCCCCAAGCAAGGGGGGCGCCCCCTTTAGGGTTCCCCCCTCAACCCTAGGCGCATGGGCCAAGGGGAGGGGGTGCGCCCAGCCCACCAGGGGCTGGCTGCCTCCCACGCAGCCCAAGTGGCCCCCCAAAAGGGGTGGCCCCTCCCGGTGGACCCTCCATAAAACCGATATGACCCGAAACTTTTCCGGTGTCCGTTTAATGACTTCCCATATATAAATCTTTACCTACGGACCATTCCGGAACTCCTCGTGACGTCCGGGATCTCATCCGGGATTCCGAACAACATTCGGTAATCACATACAAGTCTTCCTATTAACCCTAGCGTCACCGAACCTTAAGTGTGTAGACCCTACGGGTTCGGGAGACATGTAGACATGACCGAGACGCTCTCCGGTCAATAACCAACAGCGGGATCTGGATACCCATGTTGGTTCCCACACGCTCCTCGATGTTGTCATCGGATGAACCACGATGTCGAGGGTTCAAGCAACCCTGTATTCTATTCCCTTTGTCAGACGGTATGTTACTTGCCCGAGACTCGATCGTCGGTATCCCAATACCTCGTTTAGTCTCGTTACCGGCAAGTCACTTTACTCGTACCGTAATGCATGATCCCGTGACCAGACACTTGATCACTTTGAGCTCATTATGATGATGCATTACCGAGTGGGCCCAGTGATACCTCTCCGTCATACGGAGTGACAAATCCCTGTCTCGATCCGTGTCAACCCAGAGACACTTTCGGAGATACCTGTAATGCACCTTTATAGTCACCCGATTCGTTGTGGCGTTTGGTACACCCAAAGCATTCCTACGGTATCCGGATTTACGATCTCACGGTCTAAGGAAGAGATACTTGACATTTGGAAAAGCTCTAGCAAAACGAACTACACGATCTTTGTGCTATGCTTAGGATTGGGTCTTGTCCATCACGTCTTTCTCCTAATGACGTGATCCCGTTGTCAATGACATCTGATGTCCATAGTCAGGAAACCATGACTATCTGTTGACCAACGAGCTAGTCAACTAGAGGCTTACTAGGGACGTATTGTAGTCTATGTATTCACACGTGTATTACGATTTTCGGATAATACAGTTATAGCATGAATAAAAGACAATTATCATGAACAAGGAAATATAATAATAATGCTTTTATTATTGCCTCTAGGGCATATTTCCAACACCTAACGCGTACGGCAAGTCGCCTGGTTCCCCTGGCGCATGCATGTCGACAGAGGGCCCAGCGCGCTGGTCGGATTGATGCCGCGCCTCTCTTCGGCGCTCGATGCGAGTTCGAGCGTCTTCTTGCTGTCGTTCGTGAAGAACTTGGCGCTGATCGCGGCGAGCTCGTGGATCTGATGACGCGGTGGAGTCGCTGTCGAGGTGGATCTGGCGAGTCGGCGATCTTGGCCTTCGGGGTGGAGAGTGCATGGTGGTTGCACCCCCATAGGTTTCGTCGCCACCGGCTCGTGCCTTGTCGTCCTGCCGCGGCAGCGATGTAGTCGGTTGCCGCGGAGTGTCGCCGTTGGCAAAGCCGATGACACTCTGAATGGTGGCCCTCCTTTCGTCAACCTTGTCGGCTGTTGGAGGGTAATCCAGGAGTAGTTGAGCTCTCGCTAAAGCTTCTGCTGGTGTGGTGGGTGGCAGTGGCGAACGGTGCGAGGAGCGGGATATGCTAGGACTTCTAACTATGTTAGAAGGAGCAGTATCCCGTCCAGGTGACCGTGCCTCGCTCGTGCCTGCATGTTGGCGTGCATGCTGGCCTTGAGCATCCCGAGATCCACCAGCTCGATCTTGGTCCAACGAACGTATGGTACTGTGAATACCATCACACTGCCGGTCCCGCGCCTCCTGAGATGGGCGCGGTGCATGTACGGACGCCGAGGTCTGCGCAGCCTTGTCCTTGGACTTGGCCACACCGTGGACTCCTTCGTCGACGCCCGCGCTTCCGCCGACGTCCGTTCTTCCGCCGGCGTCTACCCCACCACTCGTTTGCTCCGGTGGTGGTGGGATCGACGTGGACGGCTCCGCTGCCGCTGAAGCCTTTTCTTCGGTGGCATGTCGATGAAGATGATGAAGATGTTGCTCGTGTGAACGCCGGATCAGGTTCACACGGCCTCGACGCCCCCTACCTAGCGCGCCAAAGATGTCGGGGAAGCTGATCGGACCCACGAACACCTATGGGACGGCGGACCGAGCCTTCGGTTCGGTGGGGGCGGAGGTCGCCCGAAGAGCAGATCGAGGCGAAGCACACGAGCAGTTTACCCAGCTTCGGAGCTCTCCGGAGAGATAATACTCCTACTGCTGCATGTCTGATTGTATTGTGTTCTTGCTAAGGAGCGCTGAGATCTACAGGACCTAGCGTGGATGTTCTCTGGTTTCGAATGAACCGAACCCCTTCTACGTTGCGCATCGGCCTCCTTTTATATGCTAAAGGGGTCTCCGACAGGTGGCAACGTAGACAAGGGTAAAAACGTAAAAGGAGTCGTGGTTGGTACAGCTACTTGTACAGTGTATCATACCTAACCCTGACGGCAGGGGACAAAGGCAATAAATGCCCGTCTATGTTGCCTAAACAGTGCAGAAAGGGACCGTCAGGGACGCCACCGCTTGCAACGATGGCAATCTTGTCAGCGTTGCTTGCCACCGCGCTCCGCTGGCTGCACAGACTTGCCACGCTACCGAAAGGTCCTGGGCGACACGTTGGTGGATCTTATTTGAGCACAGGGACAGAGTGGTAGTCTGCCGCGGCAAGCGCCTTGCCGCGGTTGTTGCCTTGTCGCGTCTGGAAGCTTGTCGCTCGCCGGGCCTTCCCGGCAAGCTCCTCTTGCCGGGGCCTTGTCTCCTAGGTGCCTTGGTTGGCCTTCCCGGCAAGCTCCTCTTGCCGGGGCCTCGTCTCTTTAGCTTGAGTACTTTGCTCTTGAATGGCTCCAAAGGAACCACGGAGGACCTTGGCGGTCGCCCGGCAAGCCTTGCCGCGGGATGCTGCAACTGCCCGTGCACAAGTTCGGGATACTAGGGTACCCCTACTCTAGTACACCGACAGGTACCGGCGAAAGTTGCGCGGTACTAGAGAGGCTTGCAATGGTGGAAGGGTGAGAGTGTGTATAATCCATGTACTCAACATTAGTCATAAAGAACTCACATACTTATTGCAAAAATCTATTATTCATTGAACATAGTACTATGTGCATGCTCCTAGGGGGATAGATTGGTAGGAAAAGACCATCGCTCGTCCCTGACCGCCACTCATAAGGAAGACAATCAATAAATAAATCATGCTCCAACTTCATCACATAACGGTTCATCGCACGTGCATGCTACGGGAATCACAAACTTTAGCACAAGTATTTGTCAAATTCACAATACTCTACTAGCATGACTCTAATATCGCCATCTTCATATCTCAAAACAATCATAAAGAATCAAACTTCTCATAGTATTCAATGCACTTCATATGAAAGTTTTTATTATATCCATCTTGGATGCCCATCATATTAGGGCTGATTTTATAACCAAAGCAAATTACCATGTTGTTCTAAAAGACTCTCAAAATAATATAAATAAAGCATGAGATTTCAACTATTTCTATAAACTAAAAATACCGCCGTGCTCTAAAAAGATATAAGTGAAGCACTAGAGCAATATTTTCTAGCTCAAAAGATATAAGTGAAGCACATAGAGTATTTTAGTAAATCACGAACCATGCGTGTTTCTCCCAAAAGGTGTGTACAGAAAGTATGATTGTGGTAAAATAAAAAGCAAAGACTCAAATCATACAAGACGCCCCAAGCAAAACACATATCATGTGGTGAATAAAAATATAGCCTCAAGTAAAGTTACCGATAGACGAAGACGAAAGAGGGGATGCCTTCCGGGGCATCCCCAAGCTTAGGCTTGTGGTTGTCCTTGAATTTTACCTTGTGGTGCCTTGGACACCCCCAAGCTTAGGCTCTTTCCACTCCTTATTCCAAAGTCCATCAAATCCTTACCCAAAACTTGAAAACTTCACAACACAAAACTTCAATAGAAAATCTCATGAGCTCCGTTAGTATAAGAAAATAAATCACCACTTTAAGGTACTGTTGTGAACTCATTCTTTATTTATATTGGTGTAAAACCTACTGTATTCCAACTTATCTATGGTTCATACCCCCGATACTACTCATAGATTCATCAAAATAAGCAAACAACACGCGAAAAACAGAATCTCTCGAAAACAGAACAGTCTGTAGCAATATGTAACTTCCTAATACTTCTGTAACTCCAAAAGTTCTGAAATAAATTGTTGGACGTGAGGAATTTGTCTATTAATCTTCTGCAAAAAGAATCAACCCAAAATCACACTTCTCTAAAAAATGACAGCTACTCTCGTGAGCGCAAAAGTTTCTGTTTTTTACAGCAAGATCTTATTGACTTCACCCACGTCCTCCCAAAAGGTTCTAATTGGCACTAACACTAACTAAAACATAAAACCACACCTAAACAGAGGCTAGATGAATTATTTATTACTAAACAGGAGCAAAAAGTAAATAACAAAAATAAAATTGGGTTGCCTCCCAACAAGCGCTATCGTTTAACGCCCCTAGCTAGGCATAAAAACACAAATAGATCTAGGTATTGCCATCTTTGGTATGCAATTCTTCAAATGAACACATATAGCCCTTAGGAGGTTCTTTGGTTTTGTCGATGATCAAACTCCTAGGCAAGAAATCGAGAAATTCATTTGTGGCAAAAGGTTCCTTAATAATATCGAAAAAATTGGGGTGAACACTTATTTATTTGAGATATTCATTTTCCTTACTAGAAGATTCACCCTTATTCTTAGGGACGTAAATAAACATAGCAACTTTGGCAGGAGGAGGATTCTAGGTATTTTTAACAGCAGAAAAACTGGAACCCAAATTGGTAATAATATCTTCTAATTTATCAATTCTAATAGAATCTTGATCTATCTTTTCATTAGCTATGGGTTCCTTTTCTCTAAGATTCTTAAACGTAACTCCTACCTTAGATCCATATTGAGTAATTTGATTATAAATCTTTTTACCCAGATTTTTGATTAACTCTACAGTAGCAATTTTATTTTCAATAATATTAAGTCTTTGCATCACATGTTCCAAGGTTAAAATAGTTCCATTGACCAAGAGAGGTGGTGGGCCTAATAAATCTATCATGGCATTATAAGAATCAAAAGAATGACTTCCCAAGAAATTCCCTCCAGTAATGGTGTCAAGAGCATATCTATTTCAAGGATTAATTCCTACATAAAAATTGTGGAGGAGAACGGAAGTAGATTCCTTTCTAGTAGATCTATTTTGAGCATTGCAAATTCTATACCAGGCATCTTTCAGATTTTCTCCCTCCCTTTGTTTAAAATTGAGAACTTCATTATCGGGAGTATTAACAATGATAGGAGGACTAGCCATGAAGGCGAATCGAACGTTCTAACACACGAACTCACAAGAAGCAAGCAGAAAGAGACGAACGGAAGAGGGGCAAAGAAAAGGCAAAGGTTTTTTAAAATCATTTTAGAAGTGGGGGAGAGGAAAACGAGAGGCGAATGGCGAATAATGTAAGGCAAGGGAGAAGAGTTTATGATGGGTACTTGGTATGGCTTGACTTGGCGTAGATCTCCCCGGCAACGACGCCAGAAATCCTTGTTTCTACCTCTTGAGCTTGCATTGGTTTTCCCTTGAAGAGGAAAGGGTGGTGCAGCAAAGTAGCGTAAGTATTTCCCATCAGTTTTGAGAACCAAGGTATAAATCCTGTAGGAAACGACGCACAAGTCACCGAATACCTGCACAAACAATCAAGAAGATGCAACCAACACGATAAAGGGGTTGTCAATCCCTTTATGGTCACTCGCAAAAGTGAGATCTAATAGAGATAGTAAAGTAAATATTTTTTGGTATTTTTGGTTTATATATTGGAAAGTACAGATTGCAAAATAGTAGATCGGGAACTAGCAAGATGTAAACGAGATTCAATATAATGGAAAAGAGACCCGGGGGCCATAGGTTTCACTAGTGGCTTCTCTCGCGATAGCATATATTATGGTGGGTGAACAAATTACTGCCGAGCAATTGATAGAATTTCTGTAGAGGAAAACAGAAAAGTGTCAGATGCAAGAACTACTAGTATACATTTTCCTATTCTACGTTACTAGCAATATTTGCTAGTAGATGTTTAATTGGTCGCGGGAACAGTGGGGGCCTCAGTGCTCCTGACCTTGCCATTTTGCGCCATGCTTTACTTCATGATAGAACTTTCAGTTTAGGGGCTATGGTTGCTAAATGATTGAGTCTAAACCGTACAAAGGGCCCCATCTTTGGAGGTATCTTTGCTTCACATCTTGCTGAATACTTTGAGATACCTATTAGGCATTATGAGAAAGAGGAAAAGGTGCTTCTCTATTTTCTTAGACTATAAAAGTATGGTAGCACATGATTTTATTGGAGATGATAAGGAGAAGAAACTTATTTACAACTTGGTATTTAGTAAAACTACTTGTCAGATTATTACCTTGCCTACACCGTTTTTGTTTAACATACATTAAGGCACATATCTAATCCTGCCCGATGACATTTATGCGTACTAGGAGCGGAAATGAAAGCACAAGTGCTCCCTGGGTGATTTTGGTAATTAATGTCAACATATCTCTTGTTGGACTAACACTTTTACCTAGTATGTTTCAGATAAGTTCAACAATGAAGTGGCATGGACTAGAGGATGTGGAACCCCTTCAAGATGCTAAGGACAAAGGATTGGCTCAAGCTCCAAGAACAAGACTCTACATTTTCTATTTTAGTGATCCAAGATCACATTGAGTCTATAGGAAAAGCCAATACTATCAAGAAGGGATGAGGTGTTGCTTAATGAGGTTCTTGCTCAAAATGCTTAGTGATATGCTCCAAAGTCCTCAAATACTTTCTCACATCCACATATGACCTAAACCAAAAGTCAAACTCGGCCCCACCGATTCTTCCTATCCGGCGCCACCGAGTTCAGATGTCATAGCCACTGCCAAAAACCCTAGGAAATCGGTCTCAACGATGGGGATCTCAGTCTCACCGAGATGGGATTGCAATCTCTCTGTATGTATCTATTACCAAAATCGGTCTCACCGAGTTTGCGTAATCGGTCCTACCGAGATTGCAATGTAAACTCTCTGTCTCCTTTTCGTAACATTTCGGTCGCACCGAGATGAGCAAATCGGTCCCACCGAGTTTACTTGACCAACTCTCTGGTTAGCTTATTACCAAAATCGGTCTCACCGAGTTTGTGTAATCGGTCACATCAAGATTACGTTAAGCCCTAACCCTAATCATATCGGTCCTACCGAGTTGCATGTCGGTCCCGCCGAAAATCCTAACGGTCACTAGATTTGCTGAATCGGTCCGACCGAGTTTCTCAATTCGGTCCCACCGAGATTGGCAAGTTGTGTGTAACGGTTAGATTTCGTGTGGAGGCTATATATACCCCTCCACCCACTCTTCATTCGCGGAGAGAGCCATCAGAACGAACCTACACTTCCAGCATACATTTTTTGAGAGAGAACCACCTACACTTGTGTTGAGGCCAAGATATTCCATTCCTACCATATGAATCTTGATCTCTAGCCTTCCCCAAGTTGCTTTCCACTCAAATCTTCTTTCCACCAAATCCAAATCCCGTGAGAGAGAGTTGAGTGTTGGGGAGACTATCATTTGAAGCACAAGAGCAAGGAGTTCATTATCAACACACCATTTGTTACTTCTTGGAGAGTGGTGTCTCCTAGATTGCCTAGGTGTCACTTGGGATCCTCCGACAAGATTGTGGAGTTGAACCAAGGAGTTTGTAAGGGCAAGGAGATCGCCTACTTCGTGAAGATCTACTGCTAGTGAGGCAAGTCCTTCGTGGGCGATGGCCATGGTGGGATAGACAAGGTTGCTTCTTCGTGGACCCTTCGTGGGTGGAGCCCTCCGTGGACTCGCACAGCCGTTACCCTTCGTGGGTTGAAGTCTCCATCAACGTGGATGTACAATAGCACCACATATCGGAACCACGTCTCAAAAATCTCCGTGTCTCCAAATTGCGTCTTCACACTCCAATCCCATCCCTTTACTTTCTTGCAAGTTGCATGCTTTACTTTCCGCTGCCCATATACTCTTTGCATGCTTGCTTGATATGTGTTGTGATTGTTAAACTTGTGCCAAAACTCCACTTAAACTTAAAGAAGTTAAAAAATGCAACCTTTGGTACTTAGTGTCTAATCCCCCCTCTAGACACCTCTTCTCGATCCTTTCAATTGGTATCAGAGCTTTGGTCTCCATTGCTTTGGTTTAAACACCATTGGAGGAAGATGGATGAGTCTACTATTGGGAGTCTTAGACATAGAGTGCCTATACTTGATGGGGAGTATTTTCATGAGTGGAAAAATGAGATGCTTGTGATTTTCAATCAATATCATTTGAACAAGTACATTGCTAGCGCTTGTGCACCTCATGTTGATCCTATGCATCCTACCCTTGATGAGTCAATTGACATGATTCGCAATCTTAGAAATGTTGAATTTATCACTGGTGGCTTGCCTAGAAATTTGATTGGATGTTTGCCTACTCTAAGTGTGCCTAGACCGTATGGAAATTTCTTGAGGAACGTTTTCCAAATTATTCCTTGAAAAATCTAGATGAAATTCTCCATAAGTCTATTGCCTTGTGTAAGATGAATTCCAATGATCCTATGTTTGATGATTGTCTATTTGAGCTTACAAACCTTATGCGTGCCAAAGGAGATGTTGGAATCATTAGTGATATTATTTCCGAAGCTATTAAAATTCATAAAGAAGATCATTATCAAACTCACTCTAACGAATCACCCTCTCTAGGATTTGATTCACCACATGACGATGCTGAACATGGATACTATTATGAGGATGATGATAGTGACCTTGATTTTGATGATGCAATGAGACACTTTGGTCTTATGGCAAATCTTCGAGGATGTATGGCAGGAGGAAAGGAATGGGTTCTTGATAGTGGATGTACCGACCACATGACCGGAGATAAAGATATGTTTCGTGAGCTTGCTGAAAATGACGGTCCTCGAAAGTATGTCACTTTCGGTGACAACTCAAAGGGTAAGGTGGTTGGCCTCGGTAAGGTGGCCATATCACATGATAGCTCCATACAAAATGTCATGCTCGTTGAATCTCTTGGATACAATTTACTTTAAGTATCTAGACTTGTTGATTTCGGTTTCAATGTCCTATTCACTAAAGTAGATTGCCAAGTGTTTCATAGAGACAATCATAAAAAGGGCTTTACCGGTGTACGTAGAGGTGATCTATACATTGTTGATTTCTAAAAAGGCTCAACCTAGAACTTGCTTCATCGCTAAATCCTCTTAAGGGTGGTTATGGCATAGACGATTAGGTCATGTTGGTATGCGAAACCTTGACAAGCTTATTAAAGGTTATAGACGCCGAAGCACTTTTGAGCGGAAGCGGTAGAGACAGGTTGTCATGCAACAAATCACTTGTATCTTCACAAGCTACTGGGCAAGACGGCATACGAGCTCCTCACTGGTAACAACCCCGAAGTTGGATACTTTCGAGTATTCAGCTCAAAGTGCTACATTCTTGATAAGCATCGTCATTCTAAATTTGCTCCTAAATCTCATGAAGGTTTTATACTTGGTTATGGCTCAAACTCTCACACATACCGTGTCTACAACAATTTCACCCGAAAGGTTGAAGAAACGGTAGATGTGAAGTTTGATGAATCGAACGGCTCGCAAGTAGAGCAATTGCCAATTGATGTAGGAGACAAAGACCCCTCGGAAGCAATCCAAGACTTGTCTATTGGCAAGATTCGTCCAACGGAGGTGAAGGAGAGTACCTCGTCCGTCCAAGTGGAAGCTTCTACCTCACGACAAGGTGAACCAAGAGTTGATACGGAAGCATCCACAAGTGGGACACACCAAGATGAAGAAAACGAGGAAGTGCACCAAGATGAACATCAACAACCTCCTTCTCCACCACGACAAGAGAACGACAATGTCAACAATGAAGAAGAACAAGATGAAGAAGATGTTCAACCAAGAATCAAGCAAAAGCTTTCACGAGTTCGAGCAAGAATTGCTAAAGACCATCCATCGAGCAGGTCTACAATGATATCCAAACCGGGAGAATCACTCGCTCTAAAACTCGTTTAGTTAACTTTTGTGAACACTATTCATTCATCTCTAGCATTGAACCTATGAAGGTTGAAGAAGCTTGTGAGGATCCTGATTGGATAAATGCTATGCATGAAGAGCTACACAACTTTCAGAGAAATCAAGTTTGGGCATTAGTTGAGAAGCCTGACAACAACCACAACATCATCGGTACCAAATGGGTGTTTTGCAACAAGCAAGATGAAGATGGACAAGTAGTTCGCAACAAAGCACGTCTCGTCACCCAAGGCTACACACAAGTCAAAGGTATGGACTATGGTGAGACTTATGCTCCCGTTGCTAGACTTGAGTCCATTCGCATCTTACTTTCCTATGTTAATCACCATGATATCACCTTGTACCAAATGGATAATAAAAGTGCTTTTCTAAACGGTGAAATAGAGGAGGAACTTTATGTTAAGCAACCTCCCGGCTTTGTTAATCCTAAGAAACCTGATCATGTTTACAAACTTCACAAAGCTCTTTATGGTCTTAAACAAGCTCCTAGAGCGTGGTATAAATGCTTGACCAAGTTCCTTATTGAAAAAGGCTTTGAAATTGGAAAAATAGATTCTACTCTTTTTACTAAAAGGGTCAATGGAGAACTATCTGTATGCCAAATCTATGTTGATGCTATTATATTTGGTTCTACTAACCCTCATTTTAGTGAAAAGTTTGGAAAGCTAATGTCGGAGAAGTTTGAGATGTCTATGATGAGTGAACTCAAATTCTTTCTTCGTTTGCAAATCAAGCTAACTAAGGAAGGTACCTTTGTCTCTCAAACAAAGTACACCAAGGACTTATTCAAGAAGTTCAATATGCAAGAATGCAAAGGTATGACTACACCCATGCCTACGAGTGGACATCTTGATTTGACCAAAGATGGTGAACCGGTCGATCAAAAGGTTTATCGCTCTATGATTGGTTCATTGTTATATCTATGTGCTTCACGTCCCGATATTATGCTAAGTGTGTGCATGTGTGCACGATATCAAGCTACTCCTAAAGAATGTCATCTTAAGGCCGTGAAAATGATAGTGAGATACTTAATCCATACACCAAATTTTGGCATTTGGTATCCAAAGAGGGCCTCTTTCGATCTTGTTGGCTACTCTGACTCGGACTATGCTGGTGACAAGGTTGATAGAAAGTCCACTTCAGGTACTTGTCAATTTCTTGGTAGATCTCTTGTATCTTGGTCTTCCAAGAAAGAAAAATCGGTATCCTTACCCACCGCCGAAGCGGAATACATTGCCGCTGGTTCATGTTGTGCTCAATTACTTTGGATGACCCAAACTCTTAAAAGATTATGGGATATATGTGAAACATGTTCCATTACTTTGTGACAATGAAAGTGCTATCAAGATTGCTCACAATCCTGTGCAACACTCTCGAACTAAGCATATTGAAGTTCGTCATCATTTCATTCGAGATCATGTTGCCAAAGGGGACATTAATCTTAAGCATGTTCGCACCGAAAAGCAATTAGCAGACATATTCACTAAACCACTTGATGAGAAAGTGTTTTGCAGGTTAAGAGGTGAATTGAACATCATTGATGTTTCAAATTTGGAGTAGGAACTCCATGGGATACATGCAAGACATGAGTCGATGACTAATCCTTGATATTTCTCTTATGATGACTATCTTATGTCTTGGATACATTTGCATCTTGCATGTTATCTAACCCTTGTAGGTACTTGGATGAATCTAAATCTAAGAGATTGCAACTCACTCACATCTTGAGCGATCTCTACATCACCAAGTCTCTACATAGTGGTGGTTGAAGACAAGGAAGCACGAAACCATTCAAACATATCCTTTGACAAATTTATTATTGAAATTCATGATTTTCATTTTGGATACACAGGTGCTCTTACTTGCAAAAACTAACCCATGTAGGTAGATGAACTCAAATTCCAAGTGGTGCTCCCAACTCACACAACCTTGAGCAACCCACACAAGTTCAACTACATGATCACGATCTACACCACCACCCAAGGTATGTTATTCCATCTTAGAGAAGCTTTACTGCAAGTCATGAATCAAAGCAACTCGACAAGATGTGAATACATCAAGATGCTTAAACGAAAAATGGTAACCCCATTTTGAGCTTAAACGATGAGTATGACCTATGATCAAGTGATCTCACTTGACTCCTAAGTCAATATACTCTAACATAGGTGACTTTGTCGCCGACCAATTCTAGATGAAGTTCTCTTGTGTTCTTTTCTGTGCTCTTGCATTTGTCTCATGCATATTTGTTTCCCCTTTCAAAAATAAAAATAAAAATAAAAAAACTTCATCTAGACTCCTTTTAAGTTTCTTCTCTTTTATGTTCTGTTCTCCATTTCTTGCATCCAATTTATTGCAAATCTTTCAGTTAATTCCTTGCAAATTCTTGTGAGATCTTACTTGTCTAGTGAGCTGAGGTGACAAGTGTTTTCTCTGCGATGAACTCGATCACATCGGTCTGATGCCTTCGGTCCTACCGAATCCTTTCGGTACAACCGAAACAAACAACTCGGTGCCACCGATTTCATTACAGGAAAGATAGCTTGCCACTTGTTTCTGCGTTCCTTTTAGATCCAGCTTCACTCAATGAATCTTGTCCTCGACCAGCATCACATTCAACTTAATGCTTTGATCTGTGACTCAAGGACCATGATAACCCACAAGCGTAGGGGATCGCAACAACTTTCGAGGGTAAAGTATTCAACCCAAATTTATTGATTCGACACAAGGGGAGCCAAAGAATATTAATGAGTATTAGCAGTTGAGTTGTCAATTCAACCACACCTGGATAAATTAGTATCTACAGCAAAGTGTTCAATAGCAAAGTAGTATGATAATAAAGGTAACGGTAGCAAAAGTAATGTTTTTGGGTTTTGTAGTGATTGTAACAATAGCAACGGAAAAGTAAATAAGCGAAGCACAAGATGTGAAAAGCTCGTAGGCAATGGATCAGTGATGGATAATTATGTCGGATGTGATTCCTCATGTAATAGCTATAACATAGGGTGACACAGAACTAGCTCCAGTTCATCAATGTAATGTAGGCATGTATTCCGTATATAGTCATACATGCTTATGGAAAAGAACTTGCATGACATCTTTTGTCCTACCCGCCCGTGGTAGCGGGGTCCTAGCGGAAACTAAGGGATATTAAGGCCTCCTTTTAATAGAGAACCGGAACAAAGCATTAGCACATAGTGAATACATGAATTCCTCAAACTACGGTCATCACCGAGAAGTATCCCGATTATTGTCACTTCGGGGTTGTCGGATCATAACACATAATAGGTGACTATAGACTTGCAAGATAGGATCAAGAACACACATATATTCATGAAAACATAATAGGTTCAGATCTGAAATCATGGCACTCGAGCCATAGTGACAAGCATTAAGCATAGCAACGTCATAGCACCATCAATCTTAGAACATAGTGGATACTAGGGATCAAACCCTAACAAAACTAACTTGATTACATCGTAAATCTCATCCAACCCATCACCGTCCAGCAAGCCTGTGATGGAATTACTCACGCACGGCGGTGAACACCATGAAATTGGTGATGGAGGATGGTTGATGATGACGACGGCGACGAATCCCCCTCTCCGAAGCCTCGAACGAACTCCAGATCAGTCCTCCTGAGAGAGATTAGGTCTTGGCGGCGGCTCCGCATCGTAAAATGCGATGAAACTTTCTCTCTGATTTTTCTCTCCGCGAGACGGAATATATGGAGTTGGAGTTGCGGTCGGCGGAGCCTCCGGGGGCCCACGAGACGGGGGGCGCGCCCGGGGGGTGGGCGCGCCCCCCACCCTCGTGGACAGGGTGTGGGCCCCCTGGTCTTGATTCCTTCGCCAATATTTTTTATATTTTCCTAAAAGTGCCTCCGTGGATTTTCAGGACATTCCGAGAACTTTTGTTTTCTACACATAAAACAACATCATGGCAGTTCTGCTAAAAACAGCGTCAGTCCAGGTTAGTTTCATTCAAATCATGCAAGTTAGAGTCCAAAACAAGGGCAAAAGTGTTTGGAAAAGTAGATACGTTGGAGACGTATCAACTCCCCCAAGCTTAAACCTTTGCTTGTCCTCAAGCAATTCAGTTGATAGACTGAAAGTGTTAAAGAAAAACTTTTACAAACTCTATTTGCTCTTGTTGTTGCAAACATGCAAAGCCAACATTCAGGTTTCAACAAATATTATGAACTAACCATACTCACAATAACAACTAGGTCTCACAATTACTCATATCACTAGCATAATCAGCTAGCGAGCCATAACAATAAAACTCGGATGACAACACTTTCTCAAAACAATCATAACATGATATAACAAAATGGTATCTCACTAGCCCTTTCTGAGACCGCAAAACATAAATGCAGAGCACCTTTAAAGAACAAGGACTGACTAAACATTGTAATTCATGGTAAAAGAGATCCAGTCAAGTCATACCCAATATAAACCAATATTAATGAATGCAAATGACAGTGTGCTCTCCAGCGCGTGCTTTTTAATAAGAAGGGTGATGACTCAACATAAAAGTAAATAGATAGGCCCTTCGCAGAGGGAAGCAGGGATTTGTAGAGGTGCCAGAGCTCGATTTTAAAATAGAGATTGAATAACATTTTGAGCGGCATACTTTCGCTGTTAACGCAACAACTATGAGATGGTTGTATCTTCCATACTACATGCATTATAGGCAGTTCCCAAACAGAATGGTAAAGGTTTATACTCCCCCAACCAGCAACAAGCATCAATATATGGCTTGCTCGAAACAACGAGTGCCTCCAACTAACAACAGCCCTGGGGGAGTTTTGTTTAATTACTTTGATTTGCTTTGATCTTTTTGGATCATGGGACTGGGCATCCCGGTTACTGACCCTTTCTTGTGAATGAGGAGTGGAGTTGAAAGTGCAACTATCCCTAGGTGGTTTTGGTAATTCAAACAACATATAGCTCATTGAGCTAATACTCCTGAGTCAATATACTTATATATAGATGACCTAGTCATCGCCAATTGTTTGATAGATGCAAGAATTGGTTGTGCATGCTTTGTCACATATTTCATTTGTCATCTTATTGTGTGAGCATGTTGGTTGCATATTTACTCATTCGAGGACATCCACTTGTTGTTTTGATTGATTGGCTTCTTTTTCTTCGGCCAAGTGGATGGACAAGAATGCCTAAGAACCTTCTCTAGCTATCTATGCTTTTATCGTCTCAAACTCTATTCATACTACATCACAAAATTTGATCAAGTCAGATTCTAACCACTCTGTGTGAGGAGCACTTTCGAGTCCCGATTAAATCATAGACTTAAACTTCCAAAACTTCTTTGTGATTTTCGGTCCGACCGATTCCTCCATTTCGGTCATACCGAGATTACTAAGTCGATCTAGGTTTTCATCTCGGTGCAACCGATCTGTACTTTTCGGTCACACCGAGTTGCAATAACTGTTCACAGTTTTGCATCTCGGTGCCACCGAGTTGTACCACTCGGTCACACCGACAGGGTCGGGCTATATATACGCACGAGAAAAATTTGGAAAACTTTCTCCGAATCTTATCGCCCGCGCATAGCTCGCTCTGCCAACTTGGTCTATGGATCGTCAACTTCGTCGCCAGCTGCCTCCTGTCGCTGGTCTCCACCACCGTCAACGGAATTCTCCTCCGCCGTTGCCGCCATAGCGAGTTCCCGCCAAAGAAAAGAAAAGAAAATAAAATTATTTACGCGGGAAAGCTCCCAACAAGTAAGAAGAAGAACGAGAAATCTTTTGGGGTTTTCATTTTAATTTCTACTACAAGCATAGAATTTAAACTAACTATTTTTTTTGGTTTTTCTTAAGGTTTATCAAACACACGAGAAGAAAACTAGAAAAAGAAAATTAAACTAGCATGGATAATACAATGAAAGAGTATGAGCACCGACGACTAGAATTGTGTGAACATGAATGTAGAGTCGGTGAGAAATACGTACTCCCCCAAGCTTAGGCTTTTGGCCTAAGTTGGTCTAATGCCAAGGACCGTTGCTACTCTCCCCGGTGTACTGAGAGGTGTAATCAGGGTACCACTGGCTGGCCATCTCCGGGTCCCACTGGTAGGATGATGCACGATAAGGGTCCAGTTCAGGTTCTGGCTCAGGCTCAGGTTCTGGAGTGGATGCTTGGCCTCGATGAGCATACACCGCTTCCGGCGTGACAAGAAAATTATCTGCAATCAAATCAAACAATAGAGGCGCAGGCAAAATAATAGTATCGCTGTGTTTCTTATTAAATCTCAGGTTATACAAGAGCATCTTATCTTTGTTGTCAACAATAAACTCATGCGCTACCATGCTCTTGTAATCTAAAATGTAAGGCGGCAATTTTGTCTCCTCCTTATCATCATGCCTAATAGGTATCTCAAAATGTCTAGCAAGACGTGAAGCATAGATACCTCCAAAGATGGGGCCTTTTGTACGATTTAGGCTTAGCCGTTTAGCAATGACGGCACCCATACTAAAACTATTATCTCCAAACAAGGCATGGTGAAGAATGACAATATCAGGAACATTAAAGTTTCCACTATTTCCACGACCAATCAAGCATCTACTAGCAAATATGGCAAAGTAGCGTAAAACAGGAAAGTGTATGCTAGAGATTTTTGCATCGGAACCTTTCTTTGGATCCTCTACAGTGATAGTGTTAACAAAGCCATCCACATCTTTACGATGGGGTTCCTCTAATTTTCCCTCAAAGGGTATCCTACATACCGCGCAAAAATTACGTAAAGACATTTCTCTGAATTCATCATATAAATGAAATGATACTGAAGGCGGTGACTTGTTAGGATAATAATAAAAGTTTTGCACGAAAGTATTGGTGAGTAAGAGATACTGATCGATCCGGTCGTGGAGGAAATCGCTGAGGCCTGCATTCTCGATCAAAGAATAAAAATCTTCATGAATTCTAGCTTCTTTCAAGAAATTATCGCATGGCCATTCACATGGCCATACTTCCGCTATGCCAGGAGGATTATACTTGGCCTTTTCCTTCTCTTTAGCTTGTTTTTCCTTGGAGCCTTGGCTAGAAGAGCCCCTCAAAGTCTCCTTAACATTTTCTGAAAATTTCTGAAATTTTAGTAACTTCAAAATAAAAGTGTGTAAAACTAAACAAGATTGGTAGCAACTACTCCTACAAGTGCCTAGAGCCTATATCATGCATTAGAATTACTTGGGACCTCATAAATTTAACATGCAAGCTCAAGAACATGGTCACCTATGCAGCAAAATTTGCAATGAATAAAGCACTAGAACAAAAACTAATTGGACCAATGGAGGAGTCACATACCAAGCAACAATCTCCCAAAGCAGTTTTGTTAATGGAGCTTTGAGCAAGGAGATCGAAAATCGCAGCAAAATAAGCTAGAACTCGTGCTTGAGCTGGATGGGGATTTTTTTGGGAAGAAGATGGAGTGTGTGGGTGCTGGCATAAGTGGAGGGGGGCCACCAGGGGCGCGCCCAGGGAAGGTGGGCGTGCCCTCCACTCTCGTGGCCTGGTGCTTGCCACTTCTGCAGTGATTTCAATGCCTAAATTCCTTAAATATTCCATAAAAAATCATACTAAATTTGTAGGGCATTTGGAGCACTTTTATTTTCGGGATATTTTTTATTGCATGGATAATTCAGAAAACACACAGATAATACTATTTTTGCTTTATTTATTCTAAATAATAGAAAGTAAAAAGAGGGTACAGAAGGTTGTGCCTTCTAGTTTCATCCATCTCGTGATCATCAAAATGAATCCACTAACAAGGTTGATCAAGTCTTGTTAACAAACTCATTCCGAATAACACGGAACCTGAGAAATTTCAAATAGCACTAGGTTACCTCAACGGGGATATGAACATCCCCTATAATAAGAATATCATACTTTTTCTTGACAGTAGGGAGAGGAAATTCAAAACCTCCAATAATAATAGTTGGAACTTTTCCAATAGAATTGATGCTATGAACTTGAGATTGTTTCCTCGGAAAGTGTAATGTATGCTCATTACCATTAACATGAAAAGTGACATTGCCTTTGTTGCAATCAATAACAGCCTCTGCAGTATCCAGAAAGGGTCTACCAAGGATAATCGACATACTATCGTCCACGGGAATATCAAGAATAACAAAGTCCGTTAAGATAGTGACATTTGCAACCACAACAGGCACATCCTCACAAATGCCGACAGGTATAGCAGTTGATTTATCAGTCATTTGCAAAGATATTTCAGTAGGTGTCAACTTATTCAATTCAAGTCTACGATATAAAGAGAGAGGCATAACACTAACATCGGCTCCAAGATCACATAAAGCAGTTCTAACAAAATTTCTTTTAATGGAGCATGGTATAGTTGGTACCCCGGGGTCTCCAAGTTTCTTTGGTATTCCACCCTTAAAAGTGTAATTAGCAAGCATGGTGTAAATTTCAGCTTCCGATATCTTTCTTTTGTTTGTAATGATATCCTTCATATATTTAGCATAAGGGTTTACTTTAAGCATAGCAGTTACGCGCATACGTAAGAAGACAGGTCTAATCATTTCAGCAAAGCGCTCAAAAATCTCATCATCCTTTGTCTTGTATGGTTTAGGAGGAAAGGGCATGGGTTTCCGAACCCATGGTTCTCTTTCTCTACCGTGCTTCCTAGAAACAAAGTCTCTCTTATCATAACGTTGATTCTTTGATTGTGAGTTATCAAGATCAACAGCAGGTTCAATCTCTACTTCATTATTTTTGCTAGGTTGAGCATCAACATGAACATTATCATTAACATTATCACTAGGTTCATGTTCATCACCTGATTGTGTTTCAGCATCAGAGATAGAAATATCATTGGGATTCTCAGGTGTGTCTACAGTAGGTTCACTAGAAGCATGCACAACACAGTCCTATCGTTTTTCTTTTTCTTATTTTTAGAAGAACTAGGTGCCTCTAAATTATTTCTCTGAGAATCTTGCTCGATTCTCTTAGGGTGGCCTTCAGGATACAAAGGTTCCTGAGTCATTCTACCAGTTCTAGTAGCCATTCTAACAGCAAAGTCATTTTTATTATTTAATTCATCAAGCAAATCATTTTGATCTTTAAGTACTTGCTCAACTTGAGTAGCAACCATAGAAGCATATTTGCTAACGAGTTTAAGTTCACCGTTAACTCTAGCCATATAATCACTCAAGCGTCCTATTTCAAAAGCATTATTCTTTAATTCTCTACCAACATAAGCATTAAAACTTTCTTGTCTACCAATAAAGTCATCAAATTCATCTAAGCTTGGGCTGTGAAATTTAGTAGAGGAAATTTCAACTTTATCATATCTATAGAGATAATTTACCTTTACTACCTGTGTTGGGTTATCAAGACAACGTGGTTCTTCAACAGGCGGTATACTAAGACCATGTATTTCTTCAATAGGTGGTAAATTCTTAACATCTTCAGCTTTAATACCTTTTTCTTTCATTAATTTCTTTGCCTCTTGCATATCTTCAGGACTGAGAAATAAAACACCTCTCTTCTTCAGAGTGGGTTTAGGAATAGGCTCAGGAGTTGGCTCAATTGGTTCAGGAATTGCCTCAGGAATTGGCTCAGGAAGAGTCCAATTATTTTCATAAGTCAACATATTATTCAATAGTAATTCAGCTTCGTCGACTGTTCTTTCCCTAAAAACACAACCAGCACAACTGTCCAAGTGGTACTTGGAAGCATCGGTTTTTCCATTATAAAAGATATCAAGTATTTCATTTTTCTTAAGAGGATGATCAGGCAAAGCATTAAGTAATCGGAGAAGCCTTCCCAAGCTTGTGGGAGACTCTCTTCTTTGATTTGCACAAAATTGTATATTTCCCGTAAGGCAGCTTGTTTCTTATGAGCAGGGAAATATTAGCAGAGAAGTAATAAATCATATCCTGGGGACTACGCACACAACCAGGAGTAAGAGACTTATACCAAGTCTTAGCATCACCCTTTAATGAGAACGGAAATATCTTTAGGATATAATAATAGCGAGATTTATCATCATGAGTAAACAGGGTGGCTATATCATTCAACTTGGTAAGGTGTGCCGCAACAGTTTCAGATTCAAGGCCATAAAAAGGATCAGATTCAACTAAAGTAATAATCTCAGGATCAACAGAGAATTCATAATCCTTATCAGTAACACAAATAGGTGAAGTAGCAAAAGCAGGGTCAGGTTTCATTCTAGCGTTAAGAGACTGCTGCTTCCATTTAGCTAATAATTTCTAAAGATCATATCTATCTTTACAGGCAAAGATAGCTCTAGCAGCTTCCTCTTCCATAACATAACCCTCAGGAACAACACACAATTCATAATCATTAGGAGAACCTTCATCATCACTATCATCAATAATAGCATCTTCAATAATTTCATTCTCCCTAGCCCTAGCAAGTTGTTCATCAAGAAATTCACCTAATGGCAAAGTAGTATCACATACAGAAGTAGTTTCATCATAAGTATCATGCATAGCAGAAGTGGCATCATCCATAACATGCGACATATCAGAATTCATAGCAGTAGCAGGTTTAGGTGTCGCAAGCTTACTCAAAACAGAAGGAGAATGTAGTGCAGAGCTAGATGGCAGTTCCTTACCTCCCCTCGTAGTTGAGGGAAAAATCATAGTTTTCACGTCTTTCAAGTTCTTCATAGTGATCAACAGATATAAATCCCAAGTGACTCAAAGACTAGAGCTATGCTCCCGGCAACAGCGGCAGAAAATAGTCTTGATAACCCACAAGTGTAGGGGATCGCAACAAATTTCGAGGGTAAAGTATTCAGCCCAAATTTATTGATTCGACACAAGGGGAGCCAAAGAATATTAATGAGTATTAGCAGTTGAGTTGTCAATTCAACCACACCTGGATAACTTAGTATCTGCAGCAAAGTGTTTAGTAGCAAAGTAGTATGATAATAAAGGTAACGGTAGCAAAAGTAATGTTTTTAGGTTTTGTAGTGATTGTAACAATAGCAACGGAAAAGTAAATAAGCGAAGCACAAGACGTGAAAAGAGCGTATGCAATGGATTAGTGATGGATAATTATGTCGGATGCGATTCCTCATGTAATAGCTATAACATAGGGCGACACAGAACTAGCTCCAGTTCATCAATGTAATGTAGGCATGTATTCCGTACATAGTCATACGTGCTTATGGAAAATAACTTGCATGACATCTTATGTCCTACCCTCCCGTGGCAGCAGGGTCCTAGCAGAAACTAAGGGATATTAAGGCCTCCTTTTAATAGAGAACCGGAATAAAGCATTAGCACATAGTGAATACATGAACTCCTCAAACTACGGTCATCACCGAGAAGTATCCCGATTATTGTCACTTCGGGGTTGTCGGATCATAACACATAATAGGTGACTATAGACTTGAAAGATAGGATCAAGAACACACATATATTCATGAAAACATAATAGGTTCAGATCTGAAATCATGGCACTCGGGCCCTAGTGACAAGCATTAAGCATAGCAAAGTCATAGCAACATCAATCTCAGAACATAGTGGATACTAGGGATCAATCCCTAACAAAACTAACTTGATTACATGGTAAATCTCATCCAACCCATCACCGTCCAGCAAGCCTGTGATGGAATTACTCACGCACGGTGGTGAGCATCATGAAATTGGTGATGGAGGATGGTTGATGATGACGACGGCGACGAATCCCCCTCTCCGGAGCCCCGAACGGACTCCAGATCAACCCTCCCAAGAGAGATTAGGGCTTGGCGGCAGCTCCGTATCGTAAAACGCAATGAAACTTTCTCTCTGATTTTTTTCTCTACGAGACGGAATATATGGAGTTGGAGTTGAGGTCGGCGGAGCCTCAGGGGCCCACGAGACAGGGGGCGCGCCCAGGGGGTGGGCGCGCCCCAACCCTCATGGATAGGGTGTGGGCCCCTGGTCTTGATTCATTTGCCAGTATTTTTTATATTTTCCAAAAAGTGCCTACGTGGATTTTCAGGACATTCCGAGAACTTCTGTTTTCTACACATAAAACAACATAATGGCAGTTCTGCTAAAAACAGCGTCAGTCCGGGTTAGTTTCATTCAAATCATGCAAGTTAGAGTCCAAAACAAGGGCAAAAGTGTTTGGAAAAGTAGATACGTTGGAGACGTATCAGACCAAACCCATCATGACAAAAATCCAGAAGAACCCTTCTTGGAAATTGATGTCAAAGGGGGAGAGAGTGATCACATCAAAGCTTAATCATATCTATAGGGGGAGAGAATACTCAAGGGAAGAAAGAGTAATCATCAAGGACCCCATATGCTTGGTGTTCAAGAGGAGAGAAGTCACATGTCTTGAAGAGGGGAAAGACGTGTTCATATTTGCTCATTTACATTAGCTCTGTTTGTTTTCTTTGAGCTCTAATTTTGCTCTAATTTTCTGTTCCCTATCTTCTCCCAGTATCCCATGCTAGATTCAGGCGGAGCAAGACATCTAAGGTAAGGAAATCCTTGAATTCATTGCACATCTTTACCTTTGGGGACATGTCTATATTCAATGTGGTACTCAGTACTCACTCTCTACATGTCATCCCAGCCATGGTACTCTTGTGGTTTCTCTTGTTTGCTCTGGCTAGTAGGTGTATCTGTGTTATCTAACCTTGTTTACGCAGGTTCATTCCATCCTAAGCCAACTCAAGACCACAAGGTAAGTATATGCATCACAGTCATGTGTATGAGAAATTCTTGCTGATGTACATACTGTTTGCAAGAAGGACTCATGAGTATGAAGGTACATTTCCCATATTCACATCTTTTGCTCTGATGCATATAGCCAAGATACATGTAACACATTGTTTACTCTATCATGTTTATGCATTCACATGATCCAACATTCCTTATGTACATGATTGCATACATGTAGTGGGAGCCTATGCATGTTACATGTCTTTCCAAAGCTTTACTTGCTATTCTCTATATCTTTATCAAAAGCTTTGATGTATGTTTTCATCAATTACCAAGAAGGGGGAGACTGAAAGCACAAGTGCTCCCTAGGTGATTTTGGTAATTAATGTCAACATATGTCTTGTTGGACTAACACTTTTACCAAGTATGTTTCAGATAAGTTCAACAATGAAGTGGCATGGACTAGAGGATGTGGAACCCCTTCAAGATGCTAAGGACAAAGGATTGGCTCAAGCTCCAAGAACAAGACTCTACATTTTGTATTTTAGTGATCCAAGATCACATTGAGTCTATAGGAAAAGCCAATACTATCAAGAAGGGATGAGGTGTTGCTTAATGAGGTTCTTGCTCAAAATGCTTCGTGATATGCTCCAAAGCCCTCAACTACTTTCTCATATCCACATATGACCTAAACCAAAAGTCAAACTCGGCCCCACCAATTCTTCCTATCCGGCGCCACCGAGTTCAGATGTCATAGCCACTGCCAAAAACCCTAAGCAAATCGGTCTCACTGATAGGGATCTCGGTCTCACCGAGATTGGATTGCAATCTCTCTGTATGTATCTATTACCAAAATCGGTCTCACCGAGTTTGTGTAATCGGTCCTACCGAGATTGCAATGTAAACTCTCTGTCTCCTTTTCGTGACATTTCGGTCGCACCGAGATGAGCGAATCGGTCCCACCGAGTTTACCTGACCAACTCTCTGGCTAGATTATTACCAAAATCGGTCTCACCGAGTTTGTGTAATCGGTCACACCGAGATTACGTTAAGCCCTAACCCTAATCATATCGGTCCTACCGAGTTGCATGTCGGTCCCACCGAAAATCCTAACGGTCACTAGATTTGCTGAATCGGTCTGACCGAGTTTCTCAATTCGGTCCCACCGAGATTGGCAAGTTGTGTGTAATGGTTAGATTTTGTGTGGAGGCTATATATACCCCTCCACCCACTCTTCATTAGTGGAGAGAGCCATCAAAATGAACCTACACTTCCAGCATACATTTTCTGAGAGAGAACCACCTACACTTGTGTTGAGGCCAAGATATTCCATTCCTACCATATGAATCTTGATCTCTAGCCTTCCCCAAGTTGCTTTCCACTAAAATCTTCTTTCCACCAAATCCAAATCCTGTGAGAGAGAGTTGAGTGTTGGGGAGACAATCATTTGAAACACAAGAGCAAGGAGTTCATCATCAACACACCATTTGTTACTTCTTGGAGAGTGGTGTCTCCTAGATTGGCTAGGTGTCACTTGGGAGCCTCCGACAAGGTTGTGGAGTTTAACCAAGGAGTTTGTAAGGGCAAGGAGATCGCCTACTTCGTGAAGATCTACCGCTAGTGAGGCAAGTCTTTCGTGGGCGACAGCCATGGTGGGATAGACAAGGTTGCTTCTTCGTGGACCCTTCGTAGGTGGAGCCATCCGTGGACTCGCGCAGCCGTTACCCTTCGTGGGTTGAAGTCTCCATCAACGTGGATGTACAATAGCAGCACCTATCGGAACCACGTCTCAAAAATCTCCATGTCTCCAAATTGCGTTTGCACACTCCAATCACATGCCTTTGCTTTCTTGCAAGTTGCATGCTTTACTTTCCGCTGCCCATATACTCTTTGCATGCTTGCTTGATATGTGTTGTGATTGTTAAACTTGTGCCAAAACTCCACTTAAACTTAAAGAAGTTAAAAACTGCAACCTTTGGTACTTAGTGTCTAATCCCCCCTCTATACACCTCTTCTCGATCCTTTCAATTGGTATCAGAGCCTTGGTCTCCGTTGCTTTGGTTTAAACACCATTGGAGGAAGATGGATGAGTCTACTATTGGGAGTCTTAGACATAGAGTGCCTATACTTGATGGGGAGTATTTTCATGAGTGGAAAAATGAGATTCTTGTGATTTTCAATCAATATCATTTGAACAAGTACATTGCTAGCCCTTGTGCACCTCATGTTGATCCTATGCATCCTACCCTTGATGAGTCAATTGACATGATTCGCAATCTTAGAAATGTTGAACTTATCACTAGAGGCTTGCCTAGAAACTTTAGTGGATGTTTGCCTACTCTTAAGTGTGCCTACATCGTATGGAAATTTCTTAAGGAACGTTTTCCAAATTATTCCTTGAAAAATCTAGATGAATTCTCCATAAGTCTATTGCCTTGAGTAAGATGAATCCCAATGATCCTATGTTTGGTAATTGTCTATTTGAGCTTACAAACCTTATGCGTGCTAAAGGAGATGTTGGAATCATTAGTGATATTATTTACGAAGCTATTAAAATTCATAAAGAAGATCATTGTCAAACTCACTCTAACAAATCACCCTCTCTAGGATTTGATTCACCACATGACGATGTTGAACATGGATACTATGATGAGGATGATGATAGTGACCTTGATTTTGATGATGCAATGAGAGACTTTGGTCTTATGGCAAATCTTCGGGGATATATGGCAGGAGGAAAGGAATGGGTTCTTGATAGTGGATGTACCGATCACATGACAGGAGATAAAGATATGTTTCGTGAGCTTGCTGAAAATGACGGTCCTCGAAAGTATGTCACCTTTGATGACAACTCAAAGGGTAAGGTGGTTGGCCTCGGTAAGGTGGCCATATCACATGATAGCTCCATACAAAATGTCATGCTCGTTGTATCTCTTGGATACAATTTACTTTCAGTATCTAGACTTGTTGATTTCGGTTTCAATGTCCTATTCACTAAAGTAGATTGTCAAGTGTTTCGTAGAGACAATCATAAAATGGTATTTACAAGTGTACGTAGAGGTGATCTCTACATTGTTGATTTCACTAAAAAGGCTCAACCTAGAACTTGCTTCATCGCTAAATCCTCTAAAGGGTGGTTATGGCATAGACGATTAGGTCATGTTGGTATGCGAAACCTTGACAAGCTTATTAAAGGAAATCATATCCTTGGCATTAACGATGTCATATTTGATAAGGATAGACTTTGCAGCGCTTGTCAGGTAGGTAAACAGGTTGGAGGGAGGCATCCCGTGAAGAACATCATGACCACAAGGAGGCCACTCGAGCTACTTCACATGGATCTTTTTGGTCCCAATGCTTACAAAAGTCTCGGTGGAAACTTTTGGTCTAGTTATAGTTGATGACTTTTGAAGATTTACGTGGGTGTTCTTTCTCGATGATAAATCGCAGGTCCAAAAGATCTTCAAAAACTTCACTAGGAAGTCCCAAAATAAATTTGAAGTGAAGATCAAGAAGGTTCGCAGCGACAACGGAACGGAGTTCAAGAACGCAAATGTGGATACCTTTCTTGACGAAGAAGGTATTTCACATGAGTTCTCGGCTACGTACACACCTCAACAAAATGGAGTTGTTGAGAGGAAGAACAGGACGCTCATCGAAATGGCGAGAACAATGCTTGATGAGTACAAGACGCCGAAGCACTATTGGGCGGAAGCGGTAGAGAAGGCTTGTCATGCAACAAATCGCTTGTATCTTCACAAGCAACTCGGCAAGACGGCATACGAGCTCCTCACCGGTAACAAACCCCAAGTTGGATACTTTCGTGTATTCGGCTCAAAGTGCTACATTCTTGATAAGCATCGTCGTTCTAAGTTTGCTCCTAAGTCTCATGAAGGTTTCCTACTTGGTTATGGCTCAAACTCTCACACATACCATGTCTACAACAATTTCACCCGAAAGGTTGAAGAAATGGTAGATGTGAAGTTTGATGAATCTAACGGCTCGCAAGTAGAGCAACTGCCAATTGATGTAGGAGACAAAGACCCCTCGGAAGCAATCCAAGACTTGTCTATTGGCAAGATTCGTCCAACAGAGGTGAAGGAGACACTACAAAAAAATACACTTCCGTGATGATACGTGTTTGTCACAGTAGGTCGTGTTTTTTGTCATGCATGTACAACCATGACGATTTTATGACTGAATCAAGATAGTCATACATGTGCTATCGTAGAAGTGTTCCATGACATTACCAAAATTATCATCACGGAAGTGTCCACTTCCATGACGATAAATCGCGCGTCGCAGAAGTGCTTTCGTCAAGGGTGACCGACACATGGCATCCACCGTAACGGAACGCCGTTAAGCTATCGGGTCGGGTTTTGGATCCGATAACCCGTTAACAGCCCCGACCAATGGGGATTTTCCATGTGTAAAATCATCATTTGCTGGAGGAAACACGTGCCGGCTCATCGTTGGGACAGATGTCATCCACTCATTGGACAGAAGGCGCCTATGATACGTCGACATGTGGCACGACCCAACAGAGGCCCATTCCTGTGAAAAGGCCGGCCCGTTTGACTTGGTCAAAAGGTGGCGGGCCAGCCCATGGAAAGCCTGTTAACGGCATGTTCGCATATAGCCCATTTACAGCCCGCTAACCCAAGGCCCGTTACGTCCTATCCGAATTAGGCCCAGTAGCGTCATCTGGGCCATCCAATATGATTCCATCCCGTTTTCACTTCTGGCCCATGTATGGCCCATGACGTCTTGGCCCATATGAGGCCCTATGTAACTCTTGGCCTATTAACGGCCCGTGGTGAAACTGGCCCGCAATGAACAGTGTATCACTTTACACCCATTAATGGCCCGTGGTGAAACTGGCCCGTAATGAATAGTGTATCACTTTATTCCCAGTAAGGGCCCGTTATTCAGTTGGGCTGTTTCCAGCCCATGTTATCTTTCGGCCTTCTCAGAGCCCATTTATTCTTGGGCTCATTTCCAGCATCCGTTTACTTACGGCCCGTTACTGTCATTTTCTGCTTGTTGGCCAAATTCAGCCCGTGGTTACAGTCGGCCCGTCTGTGGTCCGTTAATACGTTGGGCCGTTTTCATAGCATCATCAAATACGGCCTATTAACGGCCCGTTATGGTCGGCCCATGAACGGACGATTCCAACTCTAGCCCGTTTACGGCCATAATGCGGCCTGCTATTAGCCCATGTTTGGCCAATCGATCATACGGCCCGTATAAGGCCCACTGATGATATGGCCCGTATAAGGCCCATTGTTTCCACAGCCCGTAGAAGGCCCAATGTTTCTACTGACCCGTAGAAGGCCTCTCGTTTCTCACGGCCCGTAGAAGGCCCATCGCTTTCTCTGACCCGTAGGAGGCCCAAAGGTCACTACAAGAGATATTAGTCTATGGTTATTGTGGCCTAGTTTTAAAAATAGGTTATTGCAGCCACTAGGAAACCGCGGAAAAGAACTGCACTAACTACAAGCAAACAAATAAACAAGACAACAAGGAAATAAATAAGCAAGCAACTTATGCTAGGCTATCACGGCTATTACATATATTACATCCATTGGGCATCAAAGTTCGCCACCAAAGCAAATATAGGGAACACAAAGAGATATAAACGCCGCAGACAAAACAAGTCCGAACTGAAACCACTTCGAAGAGTTCAAGAAACAATATCCTGGGTACCCATAATGTGGCAAGATGCTTAGCAAGCTTATTAACTTTATCTTGTTTGGCGCTTAAATCCTCCAAAACTTGTCATTGCACAAGAAAGTACGATCTGAATTCTGCAGGACTTCCTCGGTCCTTCGCTTCTTGCCGCAAAGACAACCGATCGATGCCTTTCAGCTTGTAGCTGAGATCAAGAAGCAAGTGATTCAGCAGCGAGTTTGAAGAGCTTGTGCCAGGTGATGCGCCAAGAACTCGAACACTATATCAACGTAGGACTGTGGGGTTTTCTCACCGCCTACAAGACCGTTTTATCACCTTTCTTGGAGACCAACAGGTTGTCTCACTATCTTGAACCTTATCTGCATTACTTTATCTACCATTGCATAGTGGGGTGCTCTTCTCCAATATTCTATTTGCATACTACAAGAGAAACAAGCGCACACATCACAGGTTTAGCTTGTAGTATACCAAACTCATTTTGGTAAACCGTTCAAGAGTAAGGTGGACAGGATAACAGATGAAACAAACATATATCTATGTACTATGGTCACTGATTTTCCATATCATTCTAGTTTATGTTCCCTAATCAAGATAGAGACACAGTTCAACTCATATATTTTTAAGACACAAAGAGATAGACAGAATATAAGTGTGAGAAACTACACAAGATGGCAGCACTTGTAATGTGCATCACATTAGAACATAACTGTTTATACAACTTAAACTGAAATCAACATAGATCAAGAAGTTAGAACAGCAATCCAGCTTAAAGAAATAGGTTTAAAACATACCTATTGCGCCATTGGAGTTTCAATTGGATCCTTCAAATTCGAAAGTAGTTGGTATGAGTAAATACAGTGATGCAACAACAAAGGAGTATGGACCATAGCTACGGAATCTGACTTGAGAACAGTTGCTCTTCTGCTTTAAACGTGGAGTTTGGGTTAGCTGTGGTGGTCTTCGTGCTTTGGGCACTGCAGTAGCTTTACAAACTGCTCGTGTGGGGGTACTCTGTGGTGGACATGGTGATTTGTCAACTATAAGTGGGTTACTATCCGCTGGGGTTGCGGTTAGATGGGTTGTAGCTGGTTCTCTGCCCAACGGTGTAAGTGTGCAATCTGGAAGAGTCTCGATTATGTGTGGTGGGGCTAGTTTGTGGGCAAGACAACCATGGTTCTATCTGCATCGACGGGTAGCACTGTCTTTTGTGAAGAACGGGTTTTGCTCCTTTAGATACTGCCATCACCCCATCCAATTCAAATGTCGATAAACAAGAAAAGAAATTGAACGTACAGACATTGTATGATAGACAGATGTGGTAATTCACATATATGTTGCTAACCAAACAGGACAGCATGACACAATTTAACATATATGATGCCTAACTAAACATGATAGCATGACACAGTTTTAGATATATGATGGATAACTTAACAGGATATAATCGCATAATTCAACATATGATGAGTACCTAAACAGGATGACATGACAAAACTATATGATGTCTTTCTAAAATAGGTTGGGATGAAATAATTCACATACATGTTGTCTAAGTATACAGGATGGCATGATATAATTGACATAATTGATTCATATACTAAGCAGCTGGCACTCGCATGTATGATCTCCAAACTAAGCACATAGAATTCAATATTGTGCATATGATGTCTAAACTAAGCAATGCAAGACACCATATGCATCATATGAGAAATATAAATATTGCAACTTAGAGCATACACCTCAGGTGGGATATAGGACTGGTCATCTGTCTCTGAATCCTCCTCTGAGGAGCTCCCTGTTACCATCAAGATATATGCTTCAACAGGTACCATTGCCTGCTCTGAACACCTTGTTTTCACTCCAGATTTTTCCATAACCGGCTCAAATGGCTGATACACATGAAGAGTAGTTCAATATACACAGATTGTCGACAAATGGAATACGTAATGAAAAAAAAGATGGCATGAGATAATTCACATATATGATGCCTGGCTCCATGGCGGTGCATAATTCACATATATGATAACTAGCTGAAAAACATGGCATTCATAATTCACATATCTGATATAGAAAGCAAACAGGAGGCATTCACACAAAGCATGTCTAATCTAAGCAGATGGCATGACAATGCAAGACACCATATGCATGATATGAGCAATATAACCCAGCCAAGTTAGAGCATGCACCTCGGGGGGATACGAGTGGTCATCTCTCTCTGAATCCTCCTCCGAGGAGCTATCGTAGAATCAAAGAAGAAATCTCCATCGACAGTAGCAATCGACTGCTCGTAAGACCTTGTTTTCACTCTATATTTTCCCATGACCGACTCAAATGGATGATGCATAGGAAGAGTAGATGAATGTATAAACATTGTTGACAAATGGAATACATTATGGAGAAAAATATGGCACGATACAATTCACATATACGATGACTGGCTAAACAGGATGGCATTGCATGATTCACGTATATGATGCCTGGCTAAAGAAGATGGCATTGCATAATTCCCATATTATCCCTCCGTTCCTAAATATTTGTCTTTTTAGATATTTCAAATGGACTACCACATACGGATGTATATAGACATATTTTAGAGTGTAGATTCACTCATTTTGTTCCGTATGTAGTCACTTGTTGAAATCTCTAAAAAGACAAATATTTAGGAATGGTGGGAGTATGATATAGAAACCAAACAGGTGGCATTCACACAAAGCAAATCTAAACTAAGCTGATGACATATAAGATTTATAATGTATGCAATGCAAGGTGCCATATGCATGATATGACCAACATCAGCATGCCAGGTTAGAGCAAACACCTCAGGTGGTAAATAGGCGTGGTCGGCTCCTTCGAATCTCCATCCGAACAGTTATCTTCCTCTCGAATACAATCTGAAATGCAGGAGAGGGGGCCACTTACCCACCATGGAGCAGCGTCGCATGACATTATATTCGACGCAACGGTCTTCTCTTTTCTCTACATGTTCAAGACGATTGTGTACAATATCGACATGCATAATAAAAAATAGTTAGATTTTGTAAGGCCTAAGGGTGCATGCAAAAATCAAGACTGATGGTAGCAAACGAGTGGATGGATCCAAAACTAATGATAGCGGTAGATTATAGCTTCAGCTTAAAAGATAGACAATGGATCATCTATTGTTTGTTGCCCACCCAACATGAACCACATAGAAGACCCCAGATGAACCAGATAGTAGATAGATACTATTCGTTGCTGGCTCGATATAAGACCCATGGGCAATTCAAAACTCAAGATTGAACGATAAAGTCACAAGTAACAATAACCGATGTATAACGTAAGCAAACACGAAAGGATTGCGACCTCTCTTCCGGAACTGTGTAGTCCTCAGGTTCATCTGCTCAGTCGATGATGGTAATGCAGTTGGTGTGGCTGCCGGCAACAGGGAAGATGATCTGAGGCGGCGAAAGGAAGTCTGCAGGGGGATCTCTGCTGCAATGAACGCTTCTGCCGATGGTGCACCTCAGGTGGGGTGGATGACGGCACGGCAGGAGCAGGACATAACACACAGAGTTTTCTTTGATGACAATCTGAAAATGAAGTAAATCTGTAAGGGCTCCTTAGAATTGGAGGATTCTATAGACGCAGGACAGGAAAACACAGAATAGGATAGGAATGCACGTGCAAAACAGAGCATTTGGAAACATAGGATTTCAGTCACCCTGGGTGTTTGGCTCACATGAATTGGAAGAACAGAGGAATGGAGAAACAAAGTGATGTGACGAGTGTACAACCTCTTTGGCATAACCTTGTGGACCTCAGCATCATTGGGTTGGACATGGAGGATGGTGATGATGCTGGTGTGACTGTCGGAGTCGGGGAAGAAGATCCGAGGCCTCTGGAAACGGCGCCGAGGGTACTGCTCCGCTGTGATGGACGGTTCCGTCGTTGGAGTAGCTCCGCTAAGGTGTACGGCGACGAGGCTGAAGCATGACAAGACAGACAACGTTAATCGGAAGTGGGACCCTATTATCATCTGCAATAGATGATGTAAAATACATCACCAAAAACTGTTATATGTAAAACGCATCAGCCGCGCCATGGCCGCTCCGACAGATATTGTAAGTACTGTTCACTCTAAACTTAACTGAAGAAAATGAACTTCACAGTCGAAACTAAATTTTACTGTCGAAACTGATTGAACAAGTAACAGAGCATTGCAATAGATGTTTAGGGCGTTTGAGCACTAGTAGCAGAGAAGCAGTGATCTAAATCAGCAGACGCTCGAGCAGCGAACGCACTAGCAGAGAGCAAGTCGTGCAGTAGCACCGCGAGCGAGTGCTAAAGCAGCAACTCCTGTAGCTGCCGGAGGTCGTGCAGCAGCAGCGCAAGCGAGAGCAAGAGCAGAGCAGCAGCACGAACAAAAGCAGGAGCAGTGCAGCAGCACGACCGACAGCAAGAACAGAGCCGCAGCGCGAGTGAGAGCCGGAGCAGCTGTAGCTAGTGCCGTTGTGGAAGTCGTCGCCGAGGAAGCAACGACATGGGGGAAAAACGCCATGGATGATGTGGCCGGCGACAGCGCCGTCGATGGAGACGCCATGTCTGCTCGGTATCGAGCACCGGCAGCCCCATGAGATCGAATAAAAGATAAAATGCAGCGGTGAGTGCAGGACCTCCTTGGTGGCGCCGAGTTGGCCTCGGCTTCATCGGAGGAATTGGTGAGGGTGCTGCGGTTCCGGTGGGGCAGGTCAAGACGGCGCTGTGGGGATTGAGGTGGCGCGATAGACGAGGCGAACATCGGGGCAGCTCCTTGGAGGTGGAGCAAGGGGCGGCTGATTCGGCGGGACAACGAGATCGACAACGGATCCTCATCCGGTGCGGTGGATGAGGGACGGCGGGCTGTTGCTGTGGATGACGTAGTTGGGGGAGAGTCTCCGGCTGGGCGGCGGTCGGGAGGCCGACGGAGGAGCATGGGGTTACGCGGGTTTTGGCGGCCTCGGTGTACGAATGAGGGGAGAAGGGGGAGGGGAGCCAAGCTTAGGGACGCGCTTGTCCGAAATGTAGGGTAAGTTACCAGCGTACCCCCACCGGTTTTGACACCGCGACGTGGAGCTTCATTTCCGGTTGAGGGGTAGAAGGGGGATTTCGCGAGTCTAGGCTGCGGGAGCGATTTCGGATGAGGAGGGAGTTCTCGCGCGCGTCCAAATTTCAGGATAACAAGAGCGACGCGTTGAAGAAGCGGAGTTTCAAAGCGGTGAGACAAAAGATACCGAGCTTGAAAATTTCGGGATAACAAGGTGCGGATTCCTTGTTCGGCAGAACAAACTTAACGTGTAAAAAAAACAATTCATACAAGACACAAGAGAATCATGTCCCCTTTTACTATATTGCTATAGATGCCATTGAAAAACTACAAGAAAATGTTAAAAAATCGGAGAACAAGATTACCCTGCACAAAGACCAAATCGATTCGCACTTCCCTCAACAACAACAAAAACAAATCAATTCCCACCAAAGAGTAATGTCCCTTTTTATATGATTACAGATGCCATGATCTCGAATTTCAAATTTTGAATCCACGTTATGTTGAATTCGAATATATCATTAGGTGACCTTGCGGTTTATAATTGATGTAGTCTTACATTTTGATCTTCCATCATATATGAACATTTTACTCCACCATGTGAACATATATATTGTCGCTCACCATATGGACTAAATTTGAATCAATTTTCCTTATTTGAATACGATTGTTGTCAAGTTATACAATAATTTTTATATTATCTTGATAACAAAAAGACATGCATATAGCAGTAATCATATTTCACTATGAACTACATGTATCATACGCTCTCCAATTCAAATATTTGTATCCATTTTATATTGAATTCAAATCATAGTACATTATTGGTCTAGGTAGAGAGATGTTCGGGATAATCTAAACCCTGTTTTCATACATATAATTTTTGGCTGAATTGGGACAAGTTTTGGTATAAGCCTCTTGCAAAACCGGAGATTGTCTCAACAAGCCTCGTGGTTCCGAGAGGGAACGTGTCACCTTTTTGTGTGCGAAACGATATACGCTGCCTCCCCCCTGATTTTATTTACAGAGGCAACATAGAACTATATGAGTGCCCTGTTAAATTTTGGAATTATTTCGGTTCATTTGGCCTTTTATACATTAATTGAGTTTCGGACTTTTAATGTGCATAATCTAAATATGAATTGCATGCACATGCTCCGGTGCACCAAAGTGGGTTGAAAAATCACATGTGTGTCCTTGGTTGAATTTCTAGGTCCCATGGAAGAAATGAGAATGAAATTCAAACATCTGGGCGTCATGACTCTGCCGAGAATATTGAGTAACTTAGATTTTAAATTCATGTAAATCCAAAACTCAGCTGGAAATCATGAAACTTGGCATGGTGTCATGTCATGGCACTAACATGTTGTGGTAAAACATTGGGCCGATTTGAAAGCTCGTGGTTCTAAGAGGGAACGTGCCACCTTTGAGTGTGAAACGATATACGCTGCCCCCCCCCCCCGCCCTTGAGTTTCTTAACAAAGGCAACATAGAACTACATTAGTGCTTGTTAAATTTTGGAATTATTCTGGGTTTGTTTGTCATTTTTTATACATTAATTGAGTTTCGGTCATTTAATGTGCATAAGTCAAATTTGAACTACAAGCACATGCTCTCGTGCACCAAAGTTGGTTGAAATATCACATTTGTGTCCTCGAGTGAATTTCTAGGTCCCATGCAAGAAATGAGAATAAAATTAAAACATCTGGGCATCGTGGCTCGGCCGAGAACATTGAGAAACTTGGTTTTAAAATTCTTGTAAATCCAAAACACGTCTGAAAATCATGAAACTTGGCATGGATGTCATGTCATGGTACTACCATGTTGTGGAAAAAAAATGGCCGAATAGGAACAGATTTTGGTATAAGCTTCTTGCAAACCGAAGCTTCTCTCAAGAAGGCTCGTGGTTCTGAGACGGAACGTGCCACCTTTGAGTGCGAAACGATATATGTCGTCCCACTTGAGTTTATTTACAAAGGCAACATAGAACTACATGAGTGTCGTGTTAAATTTTGGAATTATTCCGGCTTCGTTTGGCCTTATTTACACATTAATTGATTTTTTTGTCATTTAATGTGCATAATTCAAATTTGAACTACAAGCACATGCTCCCGTGCACCAAAGTTGGTTGAAAAATCACATTTGTGTCCTTGGGTGAATTTCTACTCCCTCCTTCCAACTATATAGGTCCTAATGCGTTTTTCGAGGCTAACTTTGACCAAACGTTAGAGCAATAATATATGACATGCAACTTACACAAAGCATACCTTCAATTTTGTATGTCAAGGGAGCTTCCAATAATATAATTTTCATAGTATACATCTTATGTGCTATTAATCTTGTCAATAGTCAAAGGCTGTCTTGAAAAACACATTAGGCCCTATATAGATGGAAGGAGGAGTAGGTCCCATGCAAAAATGAGAATAAGATTCAAACATCTGGGCCATGGCTCGGTCGAGAACATTGAGAAACTTGGTTTTAAAATCATGAAACTTGGCATGGTGTCATGTCATGGTAGTACCATGCCATGGTAAAAAATTGGCGAATAGGAACAAATTTTGGTATAAGCTTCTTGCAAATCGGAGCTTCTCTCAAGAAGGCTCGTGGTTCGGGAGGAACGTGTCACCTTTGTGTGCATAATTCAAATTTGAAATACAAGCACATGTTCCAAAGGCACCAAAGTTGGTTGAAAAATCACATGTGTGTCCTCGGTAAATTTCTAGGTTCCATGCAAGCAATGGGAATGAAATTCAAAATTCCGGGCATCGTGGCTGGATTGGAAACATTGAGGAACTTAGTTTTTTAATTCCTGTAAATCCAAAACACGCATGAAAATAATGAAACTTGGCTTCGTGCCATGACATGGCACCAACATGCTGTGGTAAATTTGCAGTGCGATTTGCGAAGGCAAAGCCATTTTGGAACAAGTGCTGTCACGTTACAATCGGAAACACAAGCATTATTGAAACCATGGGCGTTCTACTTACTAGTACCATTTACGTGCCGCCGTCCCCATTTTTTATTAGCTAGGAGGCGCCGTGCAGGGTAGCTATTTGAGTACGAGAGGCATGTGATCAGACCCCTGCGCGTGCTTATCGGGAGGAGAGCCCTTTGACCTCCATCTGTCGTCCACCTCTCTCCCAAGGTCTCCATTAATGGCGCCCGAGCCTCTGTTTAATGGCGTGGCTATTTCTCACTCGACTGAGATTTAAGAGAGAAAAAATAAAATCTGAAAGCACGGATCTTGATGTAAGATCCGACGGACCTATATAGCATCTACTGCGACTTATAGCAAGACTGATGAATATATAAGGACGATTAATAAAAATTTGATCAAAGAAGGGCTTGCCCCTTCCGATTTTCATTACTGAAAACCACCACAATTCAGAAGAAGTTCAGCACAACTCCAGCCTAACACGAAGGACTAAAAGCTACCAGATTGAAATCGCAACATCCCAAGAGGCCAACAAAGGCCAAACGTCCGCGCTAGAACCCAACATTTCACAACTGACGAAACAATCCACATCCTAAACCAATTATTACATCAAAAGAAACCAGGAAACTCAAGGAAGCCCAAGAAGAACTAGAAGAACAAGAACGCCTGTGGTCGCCACAAAGAAGAGTTTTCTTCATTCCAGACTCGCAACATTGATCTTCCACAGAAAGATAAGGACGATTAATTGTCTTACATAATTAGAAAGATTATTTAAAAAGCCACATGTGGCTACGCCCAAAATACACAAGGGCAAAAGAAGAAGGAAGACAAGGATCTGGCTCGCTGATCTCTACTTTCTTGATGCGTTGCTGCAGGCCGCGGGAACTAGTCTCCGCGGCGAGCGGCAATGAGCTCTTTCGTGTCCTCAAGACGTTGCTTGAGAACATCCATGGATTCCTCCACCAGCCTTTGGCGCTCGTTGCGGATCATGTCATTCTCGTCCATAAGTTTCTTGACGATGACGCCGGTCCTCTTCAACAAGGCACTGGTCTCCTCCTACTGGTCTGCACTTCGGACGATCTTCTCCCTCAGCAGGTCGCGCTCGGCCTAGAGCCTCTCATTGCCCTCCCTTAGTTGTCGGATGACGCCGGTAGCCTATTCAAACGAGGCTTTCACGTTGTCCTACAACCTTGCCCAGCCGGAGATCTGATTCATCTGGCTATGGACGATCGCATGTATGCGCCTGTATCAGTCGTCGCCTGCCCGCGAGAAATTTTCCCAGGCCGCCGCGGCGCGGCGGGACATCTCTGCTACATTCGTGGCGTGGCGGGACATCTCTGCTGCTTCCGCAACGCGGCCGGACCAGTCTGCTGCATCGACGGCGCGGCGGGATCTCTGTGCTGCTACTTCCGTGCGGCGGGACATGTCGGCTACTCTCACAGCGAGGCGGGACATCTCTTGTGCTTCCGCTTCCATGCTCGCCTCTCCCTGATGGCAATCTCTCGACCCAGAACTCACGCTGGCCATGGCAGATGCAAGGGAAGGATGTTGAATGACTTGTTTGTTTTTGTGGATGAGGAGTTGAGGAGGAATGTGTAGTCATCTTGGCATACTAGTATTTATAACCGAGTACTAATACGCTCCTAAGTGGGAAACCGTTTAGGTTGTGATCGGTGTGAACAGATTTGGAATTCAATATAGCGTGGTACTAATACGCTCCTAAGTGGGAAACCGTTTAGGTTGTGATCGGTGTGAACAGGTTTGCAATTCAATATAGTGTGGAGTAATTTGGAATATGACGAGACGCAAGCTCAAAATTTATTGACGGTTCTAGTTTCGAAGTGCGGCACTATTCCCGGATGGAGTACTTTTTTTCTACTCCTCCTTTCCGGTTTTATAGGGCTTATCTCAAAATTTTAGTTTTTCCATTTTATAAGGCTCAATTTGGTTGTTCCCAACACATGTTCAGATTCCAAGGTGCATTAAATCATTGCATGCAAGTATTAAGAGAAAATTGACCAATGCATGTACTTTATGCATGCATGCATTGCAATTAATGCATTGATAAACATAATTTTTTGAGAAAAACAAGAGCATTAATTAGGTGCTTTTGCAAACTACAAAAAATATTCCACCACTCACCATCTTGGTTGGTGAGATTTTTGAATTAAGCCCTATAAACCGGAAAGGAGGGAGTAAAGCTGTGTACGTGCAATAACTGGCACCGTCGTATACATATCTTATGGTTAATGGGTGTTCGACAGGAATAGCCGCGTGGCGAGCTCTAGGCTAGTCCTTTTTTCAGACGCATTAAACCTATCTCTCGGGACTTCTCGCACGCACCATCGTGCCACCCACAAAAACTTGTACTCTGAGTTTAGTAGTACATTATACAAGAAGAGAAGAGGTGCAGCACGCACTGCCCCTCTCACACACGCGTCGCTTTTTTCTCGAAAAGGAGGATGATGACCCCGACCTCTGCATCTGGGAGTCACACATGCATCTGTAGCTACGAATTGTAGTGTTCTCAACCATCCGATTGGCTCTATCATGGATGTACCTATATACTAAAACATGTCTAGATACATCTATATTTTGACAAATGGAAGGCATGTATTGTGGAACGGAGGGAGTGCTTGTCATGAAAATGGATAAAAAGGGACGTATCTGGAACTAACATACGTCTACATACATCTCCTTTTATCCATTTTGATGACAAGTAGCACTTCTTACCCAAAGGAACTTTATATCCAACAGACACAAAATATCCGTTCGACAGTTGGAAATTACTGATCTGATGTTGAAGTAACTGCTGCATCACCACCAAAACCCACCATTTCTTAAGATAAAGTAGACCAAGGTCATCCCTATATTAGCATATTACTAAGATAAACAGAAGGCACTGTCGAAACATTTAGGACGTGAGCTTGTCAATCTGAATGTGGAGGGACACAAGCTTAGCCCCGGCCAGTAGCTTGGGTGGAACTATCAAGAAGGTCAGCTCCTGCACGTCGATGTCGCCGGGATCCTTGCTGCTTGTCACCTCCATTTCCACCTTGACGGCGTCGGTCGTGCCTTTGGGCTCCTCCAGCGGGCCGTTCGCCCACAGATTGGCCAAGTAGTGCGGCAGTGGGGACGCCCCCGCTCTGATGTAGACGACCGACACGGCGATAGGCGCGCCGATGTCGAGCACGCCGCCGACCAAGAAAAACGCGTGGCAGTCCTCCTCCGCGAACAGCAAGAGCCGTGGCTCGGCGGGGCACTTGCACCGGAGCACCTTGCCGTCTTGGATCCCGTGAACGGGCATGGATGCGCGGTGCTGATGTGGTGGTAGAGCGCCGCGGCGGCCTTCATAGCCGCAGACGGCACGGGCATTTGCAGGCGCGAGCGGACACACGCTCTGGTGATCGGCGAGCTTGTGGTAAGTGACGTAGAGCCCACAGCCTTCGTGCGGGCACTCCACCCTCAAAGGACGGAGTCCACCGTCGTGTTCCGCACGTCGAAGCCACCACCGCGCTCGCACTTCTGGCACTGCTGCTGGTTCCCGGGGCGCTCGACGCAGCAGTCCGCGCAGGCCAGGTGCCCTCCCTTGCACTGCAGAAATCAATCGAACAGCACATCAATCAAGAAACCTGCACCTTCCTCAATCAGCCGAACGGACGAGGTGTATTCGAACCTCATACACTGGAGGCGTCAAGGGGCGGAGGCACAAGGGGCAGTGGAGCACGGTGAGGTCCATCGAGACCTTAGAGAGCTCCATCGTCGGGTCCTGTTCCTGTTCGGTCTGCATGATCTCGCCCTCCTCGTGCACAACCATCTCTCGACTTGGGCCGGGGTATTACAAAGCTTTACCGTCACATATTTTACACTCCCTCTATTCCTAAATGTAAGTCTTTATAGAGATTTCACTAGGTGGACTACATACGGAGCAAAATGAATGAATCCACACTTAAAATGCATCTATATACATCCGTACATAATTCATAATGGAATCCCTACAAAGACTTATAATTTAGGAACGGAGGGAGTACTACTTCAAGGTGCATTAAATCAACACATGCAAGTATCAAAAGAAGAGTCACGGCATGCATGCATGCGTTGTAATTAATGCATCGGTAAACGCAAATTATTGAAATATATCGAGTGCAGTGCTTTGATGTGTCGCGTCAACTCGTACATCAACAAGAAGTTTGATTATCCTCTCCCTCGCGGACTTAACTGCACCTGCCTTTGGCTGTATGACAGGTTGGCCACACACCTGTCGGGCCCACCTGTCATACATGCAAAGGCAGGAGCGTCCCTCCCTCGCCCATGAGCGTGGTGGCTGGCAAGACTAGGAGAAGCTTTCGCTACACACTCTCCCTCCCGCAGGCGGTGGACATGCAGCAGTTCAATCGGTGTCGATGGCGAAGCGCATCAGTAGTACTCCTCCAAAGGCAGTAGTACACCATCATTGTTCGACTTTCCGAAGAGGCGAAGAGCCAAGCGCAGCCCGGACGCTCATGTGGCAGTTTCATGTGTAGAGTAGTCTAGGATAGCGTCTACCGTGCCTGTAAGCTTAAAATCGTTGGGGTCGGCTCCATGCTATGTGGCCGTCTCGAAGTTTTTTTAAAATTAAAATAGTCTTCTGGCCCTACCTGTCACCCTGGTGATTGTAGTTTGCACGCTCATCTGGTCAAGACAGGAATATATATTTTAATTTGTTTTTTTTTTTGAAAAGGGGGACTCCCCGGCCTCTGCATCAGAACGATGCATACGGCCACATATATTTTAATTTGTGGTGGGTAAATGTTAGAGGTTGCAGCAAATATATTGTACACTACGGGTCTTTCAGCCAAGTTTAGAGGCAAGCATGTGGGGCCAGTGCTATGATGTGTCGCGTCAACTCGTACATCGAGGAGAAGCTTGATTTTACTACATGCCTTCTCCCTCGCCCATGTGCGCGGTTGCTCGCAAACAAGGACAGGCTTTTGCTTAGTAGTACTTCTACAACAAGCTATCCGTCCCGCTCGCGGTGGACGGACATGCAGCAGTGGATTCGACACTGTAGAAGCAGTAGTAGTAACATCATTGTTCGTCTTCTCAAGAGGCGAAGAGCCAAGCGCAAACCGAACGCTGCAGTTCGAACATTGAGCACGATATAGCCAGTGCTCTTGCATGAGACAAAATTGCTATGTGAGCCCACTATCGTACTAGTACGCATAACTACTTGCTAGTATAGCCCTGTAAACCAGAAAGGAGTATTTGCCCTTCTAGAGATTTCAACAAGTGACTAGACTACACCGAGACGGAGTACATATGGAGAAAAATAAGTGAATCTGCACCGTATTTAAATACGTACTAGTTCTATGTTTTCCTCTCCAATGTGCACAATATTGAGTATACTGACTAGTCTCTTTTTGACACGCATTTACGTTTTTTTGACACGGTACAGACGCAAGCGCTCATATACACGTGCATACACTCACCCCTATGAACGCACACACGCACGGCACTATAATCTTGAAATTTATGAAGTCACCATAAGCACCTCGTCGTTGATGGGTCCATAGGTGCTTGAATGCCAAGGAGGAAGAGGGTAGCGGTTCCCGAGACGTTGAACGGTCAATGAAGCATCCTCAATTACATGCAGAGGGAATTAATTGGAGAAGCAGAATAGAGCCAGCACGATGTGAATGCAACAGAGTTTGGACTCTCATATAATAAAGGCACCCCACCACTCCAATCCATCTACTCCCAAGTCTCTGCGCAACACTGCTCACTCCAATCCAAGACCAAGTGACCAGAAGCCACAAGCACCTGTGGAGGCAATGGACGCGAGCGGCGATCGGTTGTGCCAAATCATCCAAGGCGCTGCTCGCGGCCCCGCACCGCAAGAGTTTCCAGATGGTGCTCATGCGACGCGGCATCGTAGCCCTCGCCGACGCCGCCGCCTCTCGCATGGACGACAAGATGGTCAACTCCATCCGCAAGTTCACCGCCAAAGAAGCGCCAGGACGACCTTGCCGTCTCGCTCCAGCCAGCGCCCAGGCTCCTCATTGCCTTCCACCCTTATCGGCCTACATGGTGACAAACTCTTTCAAGCCCTCGTGGCCCTGCAGTGCCGGAGGTCGCGACGAAGAATGTGCACTCGAGGTCGCTTCGCCGCAGGCAGCCTCGCCATGCAAGAAACCGTCGACCTGCACATCCACGCTCACGAGGAAATAGTCTACATAGGACACTACAAGGCAAGCGAGGACAGAAAGACGTTGGCCTTCTTCCAATGGCTGGAATCTTTGGACCCCATTGTTCGTAAGCACGCCGACCTAGCCACAAAGCCGCTGCTACTTAGGCGCCGTTCGGTGGGCGGCACCTGAGTCGAGGAGGTGGACGCCATCGATGGATGCATCTCTTCTTCTTGCCTCCTGTAACCAGCACCGCATCGCCTCGTGGCCTTAATGTTTTATTAGTATAGTAATCCTCCGCTCCCAAATATAAGTCTTTCTAAAGATTCCAGCAAGTGACTACTACATACGGAGCAAAATGAGTGAATCTACACTCTAAACTATGTCTACATACATCCAGTATGATGTATTCCATTTGAACTAGTATCTAAAAAGGCTTATATTTATGAACGGAGGGAATATATGGCATTTTTATTCCAGTCGTAACGCTTTCACCGTGAGGTGGGCTCAGCTGAGCAAACCCACCCGCCCACCCAAGCGCCGGCTGAGTTTAGAATTAGAAGAGAGAAACGAGGAGGAGAGCTAGCTGTAGCACGACGCTGTTGTCGATGGGACTCATGTTTATAGAATAGAGTACTTGAGCACTCGTGCCTCTTTTTTAGGGAAAAATTAGTCGTATGTCTAGTACTACCACTACTTGGGTGCGTCGACCTATAGCTGTCATCACTTTAGGTCTCCTTTTCAACCGCTGCTCGCTTCACAAGACATATTTTTTCACGCATTTATCCTCCTATATGTACTCCTAGGCTATTTCCACGTGCTCCCATTCGCCGACATGTGGGACGAGAAACATCCGGGTCGTAGTGCATGCACGACTCGGAGCATATGCCGTGTACTTTACATTTCAGACCTCACGAATTACATGCAAACCCCGCCGAAGAATAAATAAATGAATGAATTACTACATGAAACCGGATTATTTTCATGGAAACCGAGCACGCTCATTGAATTTTGGACATAACACGCTTATAAAAATGACCGGACCTAAACCAGTCTAAGGGCCTCTTTGATTTTTCCCAAAAAAATAGGCCTCTTTGATTCGCAAGATACCGAAAACACAGGAATGGGGAAAGTATGATGGCGATGAACCGAGACGAGGAGAACTCTAACTCGCTTAGAGGTTAGAGTTAGATTCTAACCCCGAACTAACTCTAAACCAAAGAGGTGTATGGATGGCAGGGTTAGATTGACAATAAATGCTCTATCTCAATCATTTGACTACTTTGGACCCTATTTTTAGTCGACTAAAATAAGTCCCTTGGATCCAAGCACCCTCTTGGTGTGGTCGGCTCTTCCGTGGCCTCCTCCGCCACAATTGACATAAACGAACCATCTATACAAATCAAGCATGCAAAACATGATAATTTTACTTTGTCCATACAAATGAGATATCCCACTTAAACATACAAGTCGTCAATCAAGCTTCACAAAATAAAAATACACTTCATGAAACAAAGAATGAGCTAACTCATCACGAAGTCATTCACGATAGGGAGGGATCCCCGAGCCCCTCACGCACCGAGGAGGAGCTCGCCATCGCCGCCTGGAGGAAGGCTCGATAGAGCCCAAGCCCCGAACCCTCCCGACGCTTGCCCTTGCGAGTGAGGTCGACACCGGCATAGGTAGCAGGGCCGCTTGTCACCGATCGAACTTAATCTTTGGGCCTCTAGAAATAATGCAAGACTGTAACTAAAATACCTAGAAAGGTGAACTGAATCTTTGGGCCTCTAGAAATAATGCAAGCCTGAAACTGAAATACCTAGAAAGGTGAACTGAATCTTTGGGCCTCTAGAAATAATGCAAGCCTGAATCTATAATACCTAGAAAGGTGAACTGAATATTTGGGCCTCTAGAAATAATGCAAGCCTGAAACTGAAATACCTAGAAAGGTGAACTGAATCTTTGGGCCTCTAGAAATAATGCAAGCCTGAAACTGAAATACATAGAAAGGTGAACTGAATCTTTGGGCCTCTAGAAATAATGCAAGCCTGCACCTGAAATACCTAGAAAGGTGAACTGAATCTTTGGGCCTCTAGAAAGATTTATTACCTCCTCAAGCAGCATCAAACAATTCCATGCGTGCACCACAAATCTATAGCAAGTTTGATCAGGATCTACTTTTCCAAATCAGAATTAGCGCTAGAGCAAGCAAGATCAATGATATGGCCGTGAGACAGAGAAGGAACGAACAAACTCACTCCTCTCGCGACCTCCCTGGTAGATGCGCCGCCGCCATGCAAAACAGAGGGAGAAAAACGACTGGTGAAGGGGGAGCGGGGCGACCTTCGAAGGTCGGAGGGAGAGGGCGGTCGGAGTAGGGCGGCGGATGCCGGAAGGAGAGGGTGGCCGAAGGAGAGAGAGGGCGAGCGGCGCTTGGGCAGGCGGCCCTATGGGGAACACAGAGGAGTCGTGCGAGAGGGGGGGAGCGATCTGGTGCGGACAGGTGAGATTTTTTTTAGTTATCTTTTAGTGGGCCCGAGGATAACTAACCCAATTAGAACCTCTCCACCGGGCTAGTTTTTTTTAGCTGGGTTAGAGCAAACTAGCTCAAATCTAACCCCTCTTGTTTCGATAATTTGAGGCTATTTCAACCCAAACTAGCTCTAACTCGGGGATCCAAACAAAGAGGAGTGTTACTGTACAGGCTACAGTGTGGACTGTAGCACATTGTTTTTTATGGCCATATCACCACATTGTTTTCTACTGCTGGTTCACTGGGCTACCGTGGTTCGCACTGCTGGTTCACTGGGCTGCCGTGGTTCGTACTCCTCCGACCTGAGTAGTACTCCCTCCATTCCTAAATATAAGTCTTCATAGATATTTCACTGTAGACCACATATGGATGTATATAGATGCATTTTATGTGTAGATTCACTCATTTTTCTCCGTATGTGGTCCATAGTGAAATCTCTCCAAAGACTTATATTTAGGAACGGAGGGAGTAGTATAGTACTAGTATATACCGCATCATTCTTTGCTCCTTCTTACTACTCCGACATGTGGGAGAGCCAGCATCCGGGTCGACGTGTCATGCACCAGATTAGAGCGCCGAACGGAAGGGGGGCATCACCCCGGTCGGAGCGCCAGTAATTCATGACTATAGTGAGTGGTCATATCAAAAGTCTTTCCAGCAGTAATGCACCGTCAAATCGCACAGCCCCACTCGCTCACCCTCCTCGCCTCTCTGTCAAACCACCTACCCAAAACTGCAGCAGACGCCTGGGAAAAGCCCTGCCCTCAACTTTTAACTACGCGAAAATAGTTCGAGTTTGTTCGTTCTATATAAATACAGTACTTATTGTATGTTTATTCACCCGTGGGGTTGTTCAATGAATGGAGGGGCAGGGAGCACAAGTGAACAATATCTGTAGTCTCTCCTTCGAAATACTTGTCCTAGAAATGGTTGTATCTAGACTTATTTTAGTTATAGATACATCCATTTTATCCATTTCTAGGACAAGTATTTTAGGACGGAGGGAGTAGTACGTAGGAGTCGTAGAGTAGTCACCTTAAATAGAGAGTTTCTTTTCTTTAATGCCACGTACACAAATTGAAACGCCTGTTGTGGAGAGAAAAAAGATAATCACTCCACTATATATGGACGCAGGGGCCTGAGCGCTTGCTTTACTAGGGTTACTCTCTTCATTCTCTCATCCTCTCCAGATATAAACAAGACAGCGGTAGCGACATTTTCTCTCTGCTCACCGCTGGTCACAGATCCGGCCGGATCCCTTCGGCCGGTGTGTGTAGAGGACTAAAAGGTGCATCATTCACGCGGTCATCGCCGACGAGGGAGGAAACCCACAGCTGCCGGAGGGGCCCGATCCTCTGCCCGTGCCGTTCTCTCCGACACAGCACCGGCTCGGGAGGTCCTCCGACCCTTCTTCCTCCCTGCCGTATTGTCCGCAGATCCGACCTGCCGTCGCCGACATCCCGGTGACCCTCAGGTATAAGTTCTTCGAAAGCGGCCTTGCTCTACTGCCCCAGCTCCCCACGTGTCTGCATGTGCATCTTTTTCTACTCCCGTCAGCTCTTCCAAAGCCACCTAAATTTTTAGTATTATTAGAGGTAAAGCTACTTCATGCATTCGAATCTAGGGCTTTGTTCAAACAACAAAGAAAGGTGGGAAAGTTGTAGCATGAATCTAGGACTTGATTCAAAAAGGAAATAATATGGTGAAAGTAGTAGAGACCGGATACCCAACCGGTCTCTTGGTTGAAAAGGGAAATAATGGGAAAACGCAGTACAAACTGGATAAGGAACAGATCTATTATTGGTTGAAAAAAGGATAGAAAGTGGCGGCTAGTGGACAAGTCAACAGAGTATGTCCAGGATTAGATTTGCTGCCATCACATGGTAAGAGGTCTCCAGGATTAGATTTGCTTCCTTCACATAGTAAAAAGTCTCAGGATTAGATTTGCTGCCCTCACATAGTAAAAGGTCTCAGGATTAGATTTGCTGCCCTCACATAGTAAAAGGTCTCCAGGATTAGATTTGCTGCCCTCACATAGTAAAAGGTCTCCAGGATTATATTTGCTGCCCTCACATAGTAAAAGGTCTCGAGATTAGTTTTGCTGCCCTCACATAGTACAAGGTCTCCGTGATTAGGTTTGCTGCCCTCACATAGCGTGAACAAGCTCGGCATCACCACTTTATGCCTCCTTGTAGGTACATTGTGCTTGATCGTCCACCGTCGCATGTCCTTATACCAACCTTTTGCTGTTGTTAATGTAAGGGCGCATGTAAAATGAAGCGATCACACTGTTACCATAGGGACATGTCTAACCAGTGTTATTGTTAATCTAATGCCTCCAGTGATAAGATGTAATTAAACTGTGTTACAAATGGCACTCCTACTGTTTTCCCCAGTATGATAAGTAAGTTGCTCCTTTACGCTGCTGAGTGTCCTGGTGTCCCCACGGTCCCATGCCCTTAAACAAACTCTTTAGCTGCTGTTGATTTACTGTGTCTGATAAACAAGCAATGCCACCATTAAAGTAATCCCATATTTCAGGAATCTCATTGTAGATCGTAATGCTTCTGGTAACATGAAGCATTGCTGACGTTTTAAAATTTCTACTGTCCTTGCATGATTGCCATGAACATAATTAATATGCTTCTTTTCATTTTGTATATGTTTCAGATATTCTTATTGACCAAGAATCATTTGTTTACTTTCTATCATTTTGTGCAGATAGGGATATCCATTTCACCTTGTTGCTATTGTGACCTTTTGGTGAACTGCACAAAACACTTTTTTGGAATGAGTGTCTTGTGCAGTTCAACTAAAATGTCACGTGGGCAACATCTCTCAATTTTGGTGGAACTGCACAAAATGGTGATTGGAGTTTCAAAATCTCCGTCAAGTTCTCTTTGGTAATCTTGTGCAACATTTTATTAGCCTTTGCAAGATGGAGCCGTCACTGTCACCACAATGGCACTTTATTTTAGTGGAACTGCACAAAAGGATAAGAAAATTATAGTTGCACCTTACATGAGCCGGACAGCCAACCTTAATGTTCCTCAATTTTAGTGCAACTACTAAAGAAGAACCTGCCAGCTCACAAGAGCAAGTACTTCTTGAAGGAAATATGCCCTAGAGGCAATAATAAAAGTTATTATTTATTTCCTTATATCATGATAAATGTTTATTATTCATGCTAGAATTGTATTAACCGGAAACATAATACATGTGTGAATATATAGACAAACAGTATGTCACTAGTATGCCTCTACTTGACTAGCTTGTTAATCAAAGATGGTTATGTTTCCTAACCATGAACAAGGAGTTGTTATTTGATTAACAAGGTCACATCATTAGTTGAATGATCTGATTGACATGACCCATTCCGTTAGCTTAACACTTGATCGTTTAGTATGTTAATGCTTTCTTCATGACCCATACATGTTCCTATAACTATGAGATTATGCAACTCCTGTTTACCGGAGGAACACTTTGGGTACTACCAAACGTCACAACGTAACTGGGTGATTATAAAGGAGTACTACAGTGTCTCCAAAGGTACTTGTTGGGTTGGCGTATTTGAGATTAGGTTTTGTCACTCCGATTGTCGGAGAGGTATCTCTAGGCCTTCTCGGTAATACACATCACTTAAGCCTTGCAAGCATTACAACTAATGAGTTAGTTGTGACATGATGTATTACGGAACGAGTAAAGAGACTTACCGGTAACGAGATTGAACTAGGTATTGGATACCGACGATCGAATCTCGGGTAAGTAACATACCGATGACAAAGGGAACAACGTATGTTGTTATGCGGTTTGACCGATAAAGATCTTCGTAGAATATGTAGGAGCCAATATGGGCATCCAGGTCCCGCTATTGGTTATTGACCAAGAATAGTTCTAGGTCATGTCTACATAGTTCTCGAACCCGTAGGGTCCGCACGCTTAACGTTTCGACGACAGTTCATTATGAGTTTATAAGTATTGATGCACCGAAGGTTGTTCGGAGTCCCGGATGTGATCACGGACATGACGAGGAGTCTCGAAATGGTCGAGACATAAAGATTGATATATTGGAAGCCTACATTTGAACATCGGAAAGGTTCCGAGTGAAATCGAATTTATCGAGTACAGGAGGTTACCGAACCCCCGGAACTACATGGGCCCATAGTGGGCCTTGGAGGAAAGGAGAAGGGGCAGCCCTAGGTGGCCGCCCCCCCCCCTTCCCCTAGTCCTATTAGGACTAGGAAAGGTGGGTCGGCCCCCTCTCTCTTTCCCTCCCGAGTCCTAATCCAACTAGGATTGGAGGAATCCTACTCCCGAGGGAGTAGGACTCCTTGTCGCCTCCCCTTGGGCCGCCACCTCCCCTTGGCTCCTTTATATACGGGGCAGGGGCACCCCATGACACACAAGTTGATCTACGGATCTTTCCTTAGCCGTGTCGGTGCCCCTTCCACCATATTCCACTTCGGTCATATCGTCATGAGCTTAGGCGAAGCCTCGCGCCGGAGAAGTCATATCGTCGCGGAGCTTAGGCGAAGCTCTGCGTCGGTGGAGCATCAACATCGTCCCACGCCGTCGTCTTGACGGAACTCATCCCGACACTTTGCTGGATCGGTCCGGGATCGCCATCGAGCTGAGCGTGTGCGTAACTTCGGAGGTGCCGTCGTTCGGTGCTTGGATCGGTCGGATCGTGGAGACGTCGACTACATCAACCGCGTTGTTATAACGCTTCGCTTTCGGTCTCACGAGTGCGTGGGCGAACACTCTCCCTCTCGTTGCTATGCCATCACCATGGTCTTGCGTGATCGTGGGAAAAATTTTGAAATTACTCGTTCCCCAACAAAGGCATCCGAGCCTGGTTTTATGCGTTGATGTCATGTGCACGAGTAGAACACAAGTGAGTTGTGGACGATACAAGTCATACTGCCTACCAGCATGTCATACTTTGGTTCAGCGGTATTGTGAGATGAAGCGGCCGGACCGACATTACGCGTCGACGCTTACGCGAGACTGGTTTCACCGCTCGAGCACTCGTTGCTTAAAGGTGACCGGCGGTGTCTGCTCTCTCACTTTAGTTGAATCGAGTGTGGCTACGCCCGTCCTTGAGAAGGTTAAAACGGAGTCTATTTGACGAAATATCGTTGTGGTTTTGATGCGTAGGTAAGAACGGTTCTTGCTCAGCCCGTAGCAGCCACGTAAAACTTGCAACAACAAAGTAGAGGACGTCTAACTTGTTTTTGCAGGGCATGTTGTGATGTGATATGGTCAAGACGTGATGCTATATTTTATTGTATGAGATGATCATGTTTTGTAACCGAGTTATCGGCAATCGGCAGGAACCATATGGTTGTCGCTTTATTGTATGAAATGCAAGCGCCATGTAATTGCTTTACTTTATCACTAAGGAGTAGCGATAGTCGTAGAAGCAATAGTTGGCGAGACGACCACGATGCTACGATGGAGATCAAGGTGTCGCGCGGTGGCGATGGTGATCATGACGGTGCTTGGCGATGGAGATCACAAGCACAAGATGATGATGACCATATCATATCACTTATATTGATTGCATGTGATGTTTATCCTTTATGCATCTTATCTTGCTTTGATTGACGGTAGCATTATAAGATGATCTCTCACTAAAATTATCAAGAAGTGTTCTCCTGAGTATGCACCGTTATGAAAGTTCTTCGTCTTTGAGACACCACGTGATGATCGGGTGTGATAGGCTCTACGTTCAAATACAACGGGTGCAAAACAGTTGCGCACGCGGAATACTCAGGTTAAACTTGACGAGCCTAGCATATAACAGATATGGCCTCGGAACACAGAGACCGAAAGGTCGAGCGTGAATCATATAGTAGATATGATCAACATAGTGATGTTCACCATTGAAACTACTCCATCTCACGTGATGATCGGACATGGTTTAGTTGATTTGGATCACGTAATCACTTAGATGACTAGAGAGATGTCTGTCTAAGTGGGAGGTTTTAATATGATTAATTAAACTTAAATTTATCATGAACTTAGTACTGATAGTATTTTGCTTGTCTATGTTTCTTTGTAGATAGATGGCTCGTCTTTGTTGTTCCGTTGAATTTTAATGCGTTCCTTGAGAAAGCAAAGTTGAAAGATGATGGTAGCAATTACACGGACTGGGTCCATAACTTGAGGATTATCCTCATTGCTGCACGTAAAAATTACGCCCCGGAAGCACCGCTGGGTGACGAGCCTGCTGCAGATCTTTGAGCGAAGTTGTGAGCGTCCGCAAAGCGGTGATGACTACTCAATAGTTCAAGCAGCCATGCTTTACGGCTTAGAACCGGGTCTTCAACGACGTTTTGAACGTCATGGAGCATATGAGATGTTCCAGGAGTTGAAGTTAATATTTCAAGCAAATGCCCGGATTGAGAGATATGAAGTCTCCAATAAAGTTCTATAGCTGCAAGATGGAGGAGAATAGTTACATCGGTGAGAACATACTCAAAATGTCCGGGTATAACAATCACTTAATTCAGCTGGGAGTTAATCTTCCGGATGATAGTGTCATTGATGAATTCTCCAATCACGCCACCAAGCTACAAGAGCTTCGTGATGAACTATAATATGCAAGGGATGACTAAGACAATTCTGAGCTCTTCGCAATGCTAAAAGCTGCGGAGGTAGAAATCAAGAAAGAGCATCAAGTGTTGATGGTCAGCAAGACCACTAGTTTCAAGAAAAGGGCAAAGGGAAGAAGAAGGAAACTTCAAAAGAACAGCAAGAAAGTTGCTGATCAAGAGAAGAAACCCAAGTCTGGACCTAAGCCCTGGCCGAGTGTTTTTACCGCAAGCGATCGGACATTTGAAGCGGAACTGCCCCAAGTATTTGGCGGATAAAAAGGATGGCAAGGTGAACAAAGGTATATATGATATACATGTTATTGATGTGTACCTTACTAATACTCGCATAGTACCGGGTATTTGATACTGGTTCTGCTGCTAATATTTGCAACTCAAACAGGAACTATGGATTGCGAAGATTGGCTAAGGACGAGGTGACGATGCGCGTTGGAAATGGTTCCAAAGTCGATGTGATCGCGGTCGGCACGCTACCTCTACATCTACCTTCGGGATTAGTTTTAGACCTAAATAATTGTTATTTGGTGCCAGCATTGAGCATGAACATTATATCTGGATCTTGTTTAATGCGAGACGGTTATTCATTTAAATCAGAGAATAATGGTTGTTCTATTTATATGAGTAATATCTTTTATGGTCATGCACCCTTGAAGAATGGTCTATTCTTGTTGAATCTCGACAGAGTGATACACATATTCATAATGTTGAAGCCAAAAGATGCAGAGTTGATAATGATAGTGCAACTTATTTGTGGCACCGCCGTTTAGGTCATATCGGTGTAAAACGCATGAAGAAACTCCATCTTGATGGGCTTCGGAATCACTTGATTATGAATCACTTGGTACTTGCGAACCGTGCCTCATGGGCAAGATGACCAAAACGCCGTTCTCCTAACTATGGAGCGAGCAACTGATTTGTTGGAAATCATACATACCGATGTTTGTGGTCCAATGAATGTTGAGGCACGCCATGGCGGTATCGTTATTTTCTCACCTTCACAGATGATTTGAGCAGATATGGGTATATCTACTTAATGAAACACAAATCTGAAACATTTGAAAAGTTCAAAGAATTTCAGAGTGAAGTGGAAAATCATCGTAACAAGAAAATAAAGTTTCTACGATCTGATCGTGGAGGAGAATATTTGAGTTCTGAGTTTGGTTTACATTTGAAACAATGTGGAATAGTTTAGCAACTCACGCCACCCGAACACCACGGAGAAATGGTGTGTCGAGCGTCGAATCGTACTTTACTAGATATGGTGCGATCTATGATGTCTATTTCGATTTACCGCTATCGTTTTGGGGTTATGCTTTAGAGACGGCGCATTCACGTTGAATAGGACACCGTCAAAATCCGTTGAGACGACGCCTTATGAACTGTGGTTTGGCAAGAAACCAAAGTTGTCGTTTCTTAAAGTTTGGGGCTGCGATGCTTATGTAAAGAAACTTCAACCAGATAAGCTCGAACCCAAATCGGAAAATGTGTCTTCATAGGATACCCAAAGGAGATGTTGGGTACACCTTCTATCACAGATCTGAAGGCAAGATTTTCGTTGCTAAATTCGGATCCTTTCTAGAGAAGGAGTTTCTCTCGAAAGAAGTGAGTGGGAGGAAAGTAGAACTTGATGAGATAATCAGATCTGCTCCCTTATTGGAAAGTAGTTCATCACAAGAAATGGTTCTGTGACAACTACACCAATAAGTGAGGAAACTAATGATGATGATCATGAAGCTTCAAATCAAGTTACTACTGAACTTCGTGAGGTCAACCAGAGTGAAATACGCACTGAGTGGTACGGTAATCTTATTCGAAGTCATGTTACTTGACCATGGCGAACCTACAAACTATGAAGAAGCGATGGTGAGCCCAGATTCATAAAATGGTGGAAGCCATGAAATCTGAGATGGGATCCATGTATGAGAACAAAGTATGGACTTTGGTTGACTTGCCCGATGATCGGCAAGCCATTGAAAATAAATGGATCTTTAAGAAGAAGACCGACGCGATGGTAATATAACTGTCTACAAAGCTCGACTTGTTGCGAAAGGTTTTCGACAAGTTCAAGGAGTTGACTACGATGAGACTTTCTCACCCGTGGCGATGCTTAAGTCTGTCCGAATCATGTTAGCAATTGCGCATTTTATGATTATGAAATATGGCAAATGGATGTAAAACTGCATTCTTGAATGGATTTCTAGAAGAAGAGTTGTATATGATGCAACCAGAAGGTTTTGTCGATCCAAAGGGTGCTAACAAAGTGTGCAAGCTCCAACGATCAATTTATGGTCCGTGCAAGCCTCTCGGAGTTGGAATAAACGCTTTGATAGTGTGATCAAAGCATATGGGTTTGTACAGACTTTTGGAGAAGCCTGTATTTACAAGAAAGTGAGTGGGAGCTCTGTAGCATTTCGATATTATATGTGGACGACATATTATTAATTGGAAATGATATAGAATTTCTGGATAGCATAAAGGATACTTGAATAAAAGTTTTCAATGAAAGACCTCGGTGAAGCTGCTTACATATTGGGCATCAAGATCTATAGAGATAGATCAAGGCGCTTAATTGGACTTTCACAAAGCACATACCTTGATAAAGTTTTGAAAAAGTTCAAAATGGATCGAGCAAAGAAAGGTTTTTACCTGTATTACAAGGTGTAAGATTGAGTCGGACTCAATGCCCGACCACAATGAAGATAGAGAGAAATGAAAGATGTTCCTATGCTTCAGCCATAGGCTCTATCATGTATGCAATGCTGTGTACCGCACTGACGATGCTTAGCTGTAAGCTTGGCAGGAAGGTACCAAAGTAATCCAGAGTGGATCATCGGACAGCGGTCAAGAACATCCTGAAATACCGAAAAGGACTAAGGATATGTTTCTCGTATATGGAGGTGACAAAGAGCTAGTCGTAAATGGTTACGTCGATGCAAGCTTTGACACGATCCGGACGATTCTAAATCGCAAACCGGATCGTGTTTTTATTAAGCGGTGGAGCTGTCGGTTGGTGCAGTTCTAAACAAAGCGTCGTGGCGGGATCTACATGTGAAGCGGAATACATAGCTGCTTCGAAGCAGCAAATGAAGGAGTCTCGATGAAAGAGTTCATTTCCGATCTAGGTGTCATACCTAGTGCATCGGGACCGATGAAGATCTTCTGTGACAATCTGGTGCAATTGCCTTGGCAAAGGAATCCAGATTTCACAAGAGGACCAAGCATATCAAGAGACGCTTCAATTCCATTCGGGACCAAGTCCAAGTGGGAGACATAGAGATTTGCAAAATACATACGGATCTGAATGTTGCGACCGTTGACTAAGCCTCTTCCACGAGCAAAACATGATCAGCACCAAGACTCCATGGGTGTGAGGATCATTACTTTGTAATCTAGATTATTGACTCTAGTGCAAGTGGGAGATGAAGGAAATATGCCCTAGAGGCAATAATAAAAGTTATTATTTATTTCCTTATATCATGATAAATGTTTATTATTCATGCTAGAATTGTATTAACCGAAAACATAATACATGTGTGAATATATAGACAAACAAGATGTCACTAGTATGCCTCTACTTGACTAGCTTGTTAATCAAAGATGGTTATGTTTCCTAACCATGAACAAGGAGTTGTTATTTGATTAACAAGGTCACATCATTAGTTGAATGATCTGATTGACATGACCCATTCCGTTAGCTTAACAGTTGATCGTTTAGTATGTTAATGCTTTCTTCATGACCCATACATGTTCCTATAACTATGAGATTATGCAACTCCGTTTACGGAGGAACACTTTGGTACTACCAAACGTCACAACGTGAATGGGTGATTATAAAGGAGTACTACAGGTGTCTCCAAAGGTACTTGTTGGGTTGGCGTATTTGAGATTAGGTTTTGTCACTCCGATTGTCGGAGAGGTATCTCTAGGCCTTCTCGGTAATACACATCACTTAAGCCTTGCAAGCATTACAACTAATGAGTTAGTTGTGAGATGATGTATTACGGAACGAGTAAAGAGACTTACCGTAACGAGATTGAACTAGGTATTGGATACCGACGATCGAATCTCGGGTAAGTAACATACCGATGACAAAGGGAACAACGATGTTGTTATGCGGTTTGACCGATAAAGATCTTCGTAGAATATGTAGGAGCCAATATGGGCATCCAGGTCCCGCTATTGGTTATTGACCAAGAATAGTTCTAGGTCATGTCTACATAGTTCTCGAACCCGTAGGGTCCGCACGCTTAACGCTTCGATGACAGTTCATTATGAGTTTATAAGTATTGATGCACGAAGGTTGTTCGAGTCCGGATGTGATCACGGACATGACGAGGAGTCTCAAATGGTCGAGACATAAAGATTGATATATTGGAAGCCTACATTTGAACATCGAAAGGTTCCGAGTGAAATCGAATTTACGAGTACCGGAGGTTACCGAACCCCGGAACTACATGGGCCCATAGTGGGCCTTGGAGGAAAGGAGAAGGGCAGCCCTAGGTGGCGCGCCCCTTCCCCCTAGTCCTATTAGGACTAGGAAAGGTGGGCCGCCCCCTCTCTCTCTTCCCTCCCGAGTCCTAATCCAACTAGGATTGGAGGGGAATCCTACTCCGGAGGAGTAGGACTCCTTAGTCGCCTCCCCTTGGGCCGCCACCTCCCCTTGGCTCCTTTATATCTCGGGGCAGGGGCACCCCATGACACACAAGTTGATCTACGGATCTTTCCTTAGCCGTGTCGGTGCCCCTTCCACCATATTCCACTTGGTCATATCGTCATGAGCTTAGGCGAAGCCCTGCGCCGGAGAAGTCATATCGTCGCGAGCTTAGGCGAAGCTCTGCGTCGGTGGAGCATCAACATCGTCCCACGCCATCGTCTTGACGGAACTCATCCCGACACTTTGCTGGATCGGAGTCCGGGATCGTCATCGAGCTGAGCGTGTGCGAACTCGGAGGTGCCGTCGTTCGGTGCTTGGATCGGTCGGATCGTGGAGACGTCGACTACATCAACAGCGTTGTTACAACGCTTCGCTTTCGGTCTCACGAGGGTGCGTGGACGGACACTCTCCCTCTCGTTGCTATGCCATCACCATGGTCTTGCGTGATCGTAGGAAAATTTTTGAAATTACTACGTTCCCCAACACTTCTTGCTAGCTGAATGATACAATCTTTGCTTCATTTCAGGTGAACTACAGAAAAAGGCGCATGAATTCCTAGTGGAGCTGGAGGTTGAGTTCAAGGAGGCCGCTATTAAAGTGAAATCATGCTCTCCTGTCTCCTTGTTTGTGCTGTGCAAACATGCTATGCAAACAGGAATACTCAACTACAGATGTTGTGACGGTCAAGAGCATTCGCCAAGTTCTTCGATTGTATGACATGGCTAGCCAAGATGGATTTAATCGCGATATTCACATTATCAAAAGGCTCTAATGGGTTGGTTCTGAATCTTGCAAGCTGGGAATCAATGAGATGTGTAGGCATCTTTGTTGTACTTATTATTTGAATCTTATTTGTTGGTTCTGAATCTTGCAAGCTGGGAATCAATGATATGTGTAGGTATCTTTGTTGTACTTATTATTTGGATCTTATTTGTTGGTTCTGAATCTTGCAAGCTGGGAATCAATGAGATGTGTAGGCATCTTTGTTGTACTTATTATTTGGATCTTATTTCTTGGATCTGAATCTTGCAAGCTGGGAAACACGGCAGGATGATGCAGAGGACAACAACCATAACAAACAGTTCAAACTTGGTAGTATTATCTTTGTGAAAGTGCGACAAATGTGATGATCGTGTGCGTCCTGAGAATAATAATTCTAATTGTTGTGCATGTTGACCCCGTGGCACTGATAGAACGAGCCAATGCATTGCTTGTTTTAAGTATAAATTTCTACTAAAGCTAATTAAATTTAAGTAAAGTGACCAGTAACTCCTGTTATTACAGTACCAATACAGACCCGCTCGTGAACCGACGTGTGGCCGGAGTAGGTTTCTTAATGGAGGCGTTTGAATGCGCCGAGGTGCATCTTCTGCCAGCGTGCAGCGGACGAGGAGGGTAGTAACTGTTGTCGCCTGTACACACTCAGCTTACTATTGAATCCAGTTCCCAAGAGCTGAAAAAGCGAACTGCTGCCGCCGCCTACACACTCGTTCACTCAAGAGACTCCAATGGCGATCCGAGGGTGAGCCCGCTGGATATGGACTTGATGAAGGAGTTAGTTCATTGTTCAGTCCTATGGTTGCACCAAGTTGAATGTGATGTACACCAACGATACGGACTCGGTGAAGCTCGCCTCGCCTCGATCCTATGGCTGCACCAGGTTCGAGCATTCACCCGTTTCATCGGCAGCGCCGATCGCACCTTCGCTATGGTGGAGAGAAGGAAGAACGTGGCGATTCGCCATCTGGTGCAACAAGCTTGTCGACATCGAGCAATACAAGATCATTAGCAACGGGCGGAGAAGGACTCCGTGGTTGACCTCGCCGAGACCATCATCGACCCACGATCGCCAACATGAAAGAAGACGACCTGAACACATGGGAGGTACCTCTGAATCTAGCCTACATAACCTCTGCGGCCAAGGACGATCGCATGCTACGACATGTACAGGCAGATCTTGGACATGAGGGCGTGTCTGCTTCCCGTAACCGACGAGTACACGGACAGCCGCAGCGTCATGATCAAGCATGCCAGGAAGGTCTAGATGTTGTACTTTATCTATTTATAAGCACCTTTATCATCTGAGTGTTTCATGCATTAGCCTATGTGTCGTAATTATCTGTTTTGTCCGAAATATTTATTTTAAGAACCCATTAACCTGATTGCTTTTTTTAGTGGCTATTTGCTTATGTATGTAAACTAGTTCACGTGTCCGTAAAAAAAACTAGTTCACTCGGCTACCGTGCTTTCAATCTCCTTCCTCCCAACATATTCCTCTCCTCAGGTGGACCCAGCAGGTCTCTGAATTTTCTCCCACTTCCTTTTTCGATGTAAACTGAGTTTTCTCCCAGTATTTCCCCTAGAACCAACTCAATTGTCCCACGTCTAGCCTAAAAAATAATAATACCCCACGTACTATTAACTCGTCAAATTAAAATGATATTTTATTTCATAAGTTGAAAGTTCTTACAAAATAATAATAATAATTGTTTATATATAACTTGCCAAGTTAACTCCTAGTGATTGCGTGCATAAGCTTGTAAATATTTTACTGATGTGCAATCATGTGTTTATGTTTTTATAACATTTCTCCGTCTAGCCCAACATGATATTTTCACCCAGCCCAGCAAGTCCGCAGATTTTGAGAAAAATGCAAATGGGATTTAAACGGGCTGCATAGATGCTACATCATTGTTTCACCCAGCCCACCAAATGGACTAAAAAAACAAATGGACTGGCTAACATGTGGGCCAGTAGGTCAAAGCCTAAGAAGGCGTTGGATTTACATCCAACGGCCGGCATTCTTCTTCAATCTCTCGTCTTCTTCCCCCAACGCTGCTGGGACCGCCTGCTCCAGCCTTCGGCGTCCAGCGGCGTTGTTTTGCGCTCCTCAGTGAAATGCTACCCCGCCGACGGCCAGGCCGTCCCTCCACTCCGCACCTCCTGTTATTCTCTGCCGAGTGTAGGCCCACCCCGCACCCGAACCAGTCAAGTTTCCCATTCCTCTCTGTCTGCGACTCCACTGCCGCGTCTTCCCCATCTCCGGGTCGTTCTAGTCTGGGGCCTCACCGTCGTCCACCGCCTCGGTGCGCTCGGCGCGGCGTGGTCAACATACGAGAGTCGTCGGAAGAGGACTGTATGTGGAGAGCCTGACGGCTGGGACCCACAAGGTCCATGGTCGCATGCAAGGAAAGTTCCTCCTTATTACGCACTGTACGTGCACTGTACGTGGGAAGGGCTTCTATATTTCGCGAAAAAAACGTTCCCCCCGCTGACAGGTCGGACCCATCAGCTATATCTTCGCACGCAAGGAAGTGCCTCCTTATTACACACCAAAAAACGAATACCCCCTGCTAGCTGGGACCCACCATAGTGGGCGGCTGACTTGTGGGCCTACTAAGTTGATGAGGACGGAGGGCTTTCTCAACTTAGTCAATATGAACGATTCTAGCTCCAGTGACCGTACGATGTCCATCCAACAGCCATAGTGCTTCTTCAACCTCTGGTCTTCTTGCTCAAGCCGCCCAAAGCAGCGCCGGTCGTGCCGCGTGCTCCTGCCTCTCGTGGCCGGCTGTGATGCCGCGGAGGCCTCACCGCCCCTACTACTCCCACCGCTGGCCCAGGGTATCCCTCTACTCACCCACACCCCCTGTTATTCTGCGGCGACAGCAGCCTCACGCCACAGCCGAACCAGTGAACCCTCGTACTCCTCTCCGCGTGGGCATCCACTGCCGCGTCTTCCCCGGCTCCGTGTTGTCCCCTTCCTAGGCCTCGCCGTCATCCACCGCCTTGGTGCTCTCAGCGCGGCGTGGTCAATGTGGTCAACGACCGACTTCCATCGGAAGAGTACTGTACGTGGAGAGGCTGACAGCTGGGTCCACGGCCACAGCCCAGTTTGTTTGTGATTTGCCAAGTAAGTCGCTTTGTCGGGACTGTTGGGCTGCAAATCTTTCAAGACCAGGAGAGCTTCATTCGGCTGGCCGAGAAAATGGCCTATCAGTAATGAGAAATGGGCTGTACATTTTTAAAAGACATCAAACCGGCAATTAGTTTCAAATATCTTTTTTTCATTTCGAGATTTTAAATTACATTAATTTTTATGCATGGAGAATTTGTTGGATTTTATATTGATATACATTTATTTTTAAAATCAGTTTGAATGTGAGTCGAAATTTGGGATTAAAACAGTTCGGACCGCTTTTGAAATATGCAAAATTTCGTATAATTTTTTAACCGTGGCCACAATATGGGTTGTAATGCTAACAAAAGAATATGGGCTCCAAAAAACCTTAAGAATTAGCAAATGGGTTGTAAATTATTAGAAATAATGGCAGATGGGTTGTATGCTGTTTTCCACATATTTGAGGCTTTCCTAAAAAGGTTGGCGACAGCAAAGGATCGTTGGATGTCCATCCAACGGCCGTCGTCTTCTTCAATCTCTGCTCTTCCTGCTCGGCCGCTCAAACAAGCGTCGGTGGGACTGCTGCTCCCTCCTCCCATGGTTGGCTGTGCTGCCACAGAGCCTCACCGCCCCACCGTACTCCCATTGCTGGCCTAGCCATCCCTCTACTCACCCACACTGTTGTTATTCTCCGTGACGGCAGACGAACCAAGAAACCCTCGTGCAACGTACTCCCCTCCGCGTGGGAAACAACTGCCGAGTCTTCCCTGCCTTCGTGTCGTTCCTTCCTATGCCTCGCCGTCGTCCACCGCCTCGGTGCTCTCGGCGCGGCCTGGTCAACATGGTCAACGACCGACAAGCATCTGAAGTGGACTGTACGTGGAGAGGCCGACAGCTGGGTCCACGGCCGCACGGAAGGAAATGCCTCCTTATTACACGCAAAATAATGATTCCTCCACGACATCGGGACCCACCGAAAGGGCCTCAGATTTCGCGAAAAAACGTTACACACCGACAGCTCGGACCCACCAGCTATATCTTTGCACGCAAGGAAGTGCCTCCTTATTACGCACAAAAAAATGAATACTCCCCATGTTAGCTGGGACCCCGTATAGTGGCAGGCTGACTTGTGGGCCTACTAAGTTGGGGGGACGGAGGGCTTTGTCAACTTAGTCAATATGCACCATTCTAGCTCCAGTGACCGTACGATGTCCATCCAACGGCCGTAGCGCTTCTTCAACCTCTGGTCTTCTTGCTCCAGCCGCCCAAACCAGCGCTGGTCGTGCCTCGTGCTCCTGCCTCCTGTGGCCGGCTGCGATGCGGCGGAGGCCTCACCGCCCCCTACTACTCCCACCGCTGGCCAGGCCATCCCTCTACTCACCCACACCCCCTGTTATTCTGCGGCGACGGCAGCCTCACACCGCGGCGAACCAGTGAACCCTCGTACTCCTCTGGCGTGGGCATCCATCGCCGCGTCTTCCCGGCTCCGCGTCGTCCCCTTCCTAGGCCTCGCCGTCATCCATCGCCCTTGTGCTCTTGGCGCGGCGTGGTCAACGTGGTCAAGGAATAGCTTCCATCGGACGTGGACTGTACGTGGAGAGGCTGACAGCTGGGTCCACGGCCGCAGCAAGGAAGTGCCTCCTTATTACGCGTAAAATAATTATTCCTCCATCTGACATCGGGGACCCATCGGACGGGCCACCGTATTTCGCAAAAAAAACATTTCCCCCAGACTGCTGGGACCCACCAGCTACATCTTCGCACGCAAGGAAGTGCGTTCGGGCAAAAAAACGATTCGCCCCCCTGACTGCTGTGACCCACCAGCTACATCTTTGCAGGCAAGGAAGTGCCTGACAGTCGGGACCCACCTGGTCGAAGCGTACGTAGTATTGTCATTCTGGTCGCGAACGTGTACGTACATACTGGTCGTTGTAGAGGCACGCACGTAGCATGTACACGTACGTACAGCGGCGAGGGTGCAAGAAAGAAAATACGGCCCCGTACGTACATACGGGCAGGGTCTCGAACGCCTACTCGCGCATACGTACATGGCTGGATCGGAACGGAGAAACAGCATCATCGTCGTGTTCATGGGGAGCCAACCGGCTGGGTCGGAATGGAATGCGTGGTCGTGTTCATCGGGAGGGCTTGGATGGAACAGGCGATGGAAACGAGGCCTGGCGTACCGCACAACGGAGGAAACGGACCTCCTATGTTCGGAACGGGGTCCTGTTGATCGGGAGGGGTGTGGCGTACCGCCAAACGGAGAAGCGGACCTCCTACGGTCAAAACGAGGTCCCGTTGATCGGGAGGTGTGGCGTCGCAAAAGCGGAGGAAACGGACCTCCTCGGTCAAAACGAGGGTCCTGTTGATCGGGAGGGTGTGGCGTACCGCAAAACGGACGAAACGGACTTGTGTTGGGCGCTTCGGTCAAACGGGGTCCTGTTCATCGGGAGGGTGTGACGTCTCGCAAAACAGGACTCCACGGGATCTGTTCATCTCCACCGTCGACCTCCTCCAGCCTCCACGGGCTACCGTCGACCTCCTCCAGCCTCCACGGGCTCCTGTTCATCCAGCCTCCACCGCGCTACTCCACCGCTCACCGTTCAGCCACCCTCCACGGGCACCCCTCCACCGTCTCATCGCTCATCCAGCCCTCCACACCATGGGGTCCTGTTCAACCACCCCTCCACGGCCACCCCCTCCACCATCTATTGTTCATCCAGCCATCCACACCACGGGTTCTTGTTCATCCAGAGGCAATGCCACCACTCACTGTTCATCCAAACCCCCCCCCCCCTGCAACGCCATCGCTCATCCCAGAGGCAGCATCGATCGGCTTCAGTTAGCAGCAATAGCGAACGAATCACTCCATCGGGTTCGATTAACAGCCATCGATCGATCGCTCGTGTTCATGTAGCGAGCTCGCAGGTCTGTCGCTTCCGGGTTCGATTAGAGCCCAACGCCGCTCGGGTTCGATTAGAGCCAACGCCTACGCGTGTACGAGAAACGCGCATCGCCGCCCCGACCTCCCACCGTAACCGCAACTCCCGAAATTTTCTCCCCTTACTTCTACCACAGTTTTTCCGTCATGGACGGCCCAAAGAATGTCATGCGTTGCGTCTCCGCCCGCCAGACGAAAAGCCCATTTTCATCATGATTTTTGTCACGTAGTAGGAGCCCACCACATCTATGATGATACCGGTTCTGTCACAATTATCGTCATAGAAGTGTCATATGTATGGCAGAAAAAAAATTCGTTCGGCCCAAATGTCACGGATGTGTCTTTTTTTGTAGTGAGAGTACCTCGTCCTTCCAAGTGGAAGCTTCTACCTCACGACAAGGTGAACCAAGAGTTGATACGGAAGTATCCACAAGTGGGACACACCAAGATGAAGAAAACGAGGAAGTGCACCAAGATGAACGTCAACAACCTCCTTCTCCACCACGACAAGAGAACGACAACGTCAACAACGAAGAAGGCCAAGAAGAAGAACAAGATGAAGAAGATGTTCAACCAAGATCCAAGCAAAAGCTTTCACGAGTTCGAGCAAGAATTACTAAAGACCATCCCGTCGAGCAGATCTACAATGATATCCAAACCGGGAGAATCACTCGCTCTAAAACTCGTTTAGCTAACTTTTGTGAACACTATTCATTCGTCTCTAGCATTGAACCTATGAAGGTTGAAGAAGCTTTGGAGAATCCGGATTGGATAAACGCTATGCATGAAGAGCTATACAACTTTGAGAGAAATCAAGTTTGGACATTAGTTGAGAAGCCTGACAACAACCACAACATCATCGGTACCAAATGGGTGTTACGTAACAAGCAAGATGAAGATGGACAAGTAGTTCGCAACAAAGCACGTCTCGTCGCCCAAGGCTACACACAAGTCGAAGGTATGGACTATGGTGAGACTTATGCTCCCGTTGCTAGACTTGAGTCCATTCGCATCTTACTTGCCTATGCTAATCACCATGATATCACCTTGTACCAAATGGATATTAAAAGTGCTTTTCTAAACGGTGAAATAGAGGAGGAAGTTTATGTTAAGCAACCTCCCGGCTTTGTTAATCCTAAGAAACCTGATCATGTTTACAAACTTAACAAAGCTCTTTATGGTCTTAAACAAGCTCCTAGAGCGTGGTATAAATGCTTGACCAAGTTCCTTACTGAAAAAGGCTTTGAAATTGGAAAAATAGATTCTAAACTTTTTACTAAAAGGGTCAATGGAGAACTATTTGTATGCCAAATCTATGTTGATGATATTATATTTGGTTCTACTAACCCTCATTTTGGTGAAAAGTTTGGAAAGCTAATGTCGGAGAAGTTTGAGATGTCTATGATGAGTGAACTCAAATTCTTTCTTGGTTTGCAAATCAAGCTAACTAAGGAAGGTACCTTTGTCTCTCAAACGAAGTACACCAAGGACTTATTCAAGAAGTTCAATATGCAAGAATGCAAAGGTATGACTACACCCATGCCTACGAGTGGACATCTTGATTTGACCAAAGATGGTGAACCGGTCGATCAAAAGGTTTATCGCTCTATGATTGGTTCATTGTTATATCTATGTGCTTCACGTCCCGATATTATGCTAAGTGTGTGCATGTGTGCACGATATCAAGCTGCTCCTAAAGAATGTCATCTTAAGGCTGTGAAAATGATAGTGAGATACTTAATCCATACACCAAATTTTGGCATTTGGTATCCAAAGAGGGCCTCTTTCGATCTTGTTGGCTACTCTGACTCGGACTATGCCGGTGACAAGGTTGATAGAAAGTCCACTTCAGGTACTTGTCAATTTCTTGGTAGATCTCTTGTATCTTGGTCTTCCAAGAAAGAAAAATCGGTATCCTTACCCACCGCCGAAGCGGAATACATTGCCGCTGGTTCATGTTGTGCTCAATTACTTTGGATGACCCAAACTCTTAAAGATTATGGGATATATGTGAAACATGTTCCATTACTTTGTGACAATGAAAGTGCTATCAAGATTGCTCACAATCCTGTGCAACACTCTCGAACTAAGCATATTGAAGTTCGTCATCATTTCATTCGAGATCATGTTGCCAAAGGGGACATTAATCTTAAGCATGTTCGCACCGAAAAGCAATTAGCGGACATATTCACTAAACCACTTGATGAGAAAGTGTTTTGCAGGTTAAGAGGTGAATTGAACATCATTGATGTTTCAAACTTGGAGTAGGAACTCCATGGGATACATGCAAGACATGAGTCGATGACTAATCCTTGATATTTCTCTTATGATGACTATCTTATGTCTTGGATACATTTGCATCTTGCATGTTATCTAACCCTTGTAGGTACTTGGATGAATCTAAATCTAAGAGATTGCAACTCACTCACATCTTGAGCGATCTCTACATCACCAAGTCTCTACATAATGGTGGTTGAAGACAAGGAAGCACGAAACCATTCAAACATATCCTTTGACAAATTTATTATTGAAAGTCATGATTGTCATTTTGGATACACAGGTGCTCTTCCTTGCAAAAACTAACCCATGTAGGTAGATGAACTCAAATTCCAAGTGGTGCTCCCAACTCACACAACCTTGAGCAACCCACACAAGTTCAACTACATGATCATGATCTACACCACCACCCAAGGTATGTTATTCCATCTTAGAGAAGCTTTAATCCAAGTCATGAGTCAAAGCAAATCGACAAGATGTGAATACATCAAGATGCTTAAACGAAAAATGGTAACCCAATTTTGAGCTTAAACGATGAGTATGACCTATGATCAAGTGATCTCACTTGACTCCTAAGTCAATATACTCTAACATAGGTGACTTTGTCGCCAACCAATTATAGATGAATTTATCTTGTGTTCATTTCTGTGCTCTTGCATTTGTCTCATGCATATTTGTTTCCCCTTTCAAAAATAAAAAATAAATAAAAAGAACTTCATCTAGACTCCTTTTAAGTTTCTTCTCTTTTATTTTCTATTCTGCATTTCTTTCATCCAGTTTATTGCAAATCTTTCAGTTAATTCCTTGCAAATTCTTGTGAGATCTTACTTGTCTAGTGAGCTGAGGTGACAAGTGTTTTCTCTGTGATGAACTCATCACACCGGTCTGATGCCTTCGGTCCAACCGAATCCTTTTGGTACAACCGAAACAAACAACTCGGTGCCACCGATTTCATTACAGGAAAGACAGCTTGCCACTTGTTTCTGCATTCCTTTTAGATCCAGCTTCACTCAATGAATCTTGTCCTCGACCAGCATCACATTCAACTTAATGCTTTGATCTGTGACTCAAGGACCATGATAACCCACAAGTGTAGGGGATCGCAACAGCTTTCGAGGGTAAAGTATTCAACCCAAATTTATTAATGAGTATTAGCAGTTGAGTTGTCAATTCAACCACACCTGGATAACTTAGTATCTGCAGCAAAGTGTTTAGTAGCAAAGTAGTATGATAATAAAGGTAACGGTAGCAAAAGTAATGTTTTAGGGTTTTGTAGTGATTGTAACAATAGCAACGAAAAAGTAAATAAGCGAAGCACAAGATGTGAAAAGCTCGTAGGCAATGGATCAGTGATGGATAATTATGTCGGATGTGATTCCTCATGTAATAGCTATAACATAGGGTGACACAGAACTAGCTCCAGTTCATCAATGTAATGTAGGCATGTATTCCGTATATAGTCATACATGCTTATGGAAAAGAACTTGCATGACATCTTTTGTCCTACCCTCCCGTGGCAGCGGGGTCCTAGCGGAAACTAAGGGATATTAAGGCCTCATTTTAATAGAGAACCAGAACAAAGCATTAGCACATAGTGAATACATGAACTCTTCAAACTACGGTCATCATCGAGAAGTATCCTAATTATTGTCACTTTGGGGTTGTCGGATCATAACACATAATAGGTGACTATAGACTTGCAAGATAGGATCAAGAACACACATATATTCATGAAAACATAATAGGTTCAGATCTGAAATCATGGCACTCGGGCCCTAGTGACAAGCATTAAGCATAGCAAAGTCATAGCAACATCAATCTCAGAACATAGTGGATATTAGGGATCAAACCCTACCAAAACTAACTTGATTACATGGTAAATCTCATCCAACCCATCACCGTCCAGCAAGCCTACGATGGAATTACTCACGCACGGCGTTGAGCATCATGAAATTGGTGATGGAGGATGGTTGATGATGACGACGGCGACAAATCCCCCTCTCCGGAGCCCCGAACGGACTCCAGATCAGCCCTCCCGAGAGAGATTAGGGCTTGGCGGTGGCTCCATATCGTAAAACGCGATGAAACTTTCTCTCTGATTTTTTTCTACGCGAGACGGAATATATGGAGTTGGAGTTGAGGTCGGCGGAGCCTCAGGGGGCCCACGAGACGGGGGGCGCACCCAGGGGGGTGGGCGCGCCCCCCACCCTCGTGGACAGGGTGTGGGCCCCCTGGTCTTGATTCTTTCGCCAGTATTTTTTATATTTTCCAAAAAGTTCCTCCGTGGATTTTCAGGACATTCCGAGAACTTCTGTTTTCTACACATAAAACAACATCATGGCAGTTCTGCTAAAAACAGCATCAGTCCGGGTTAGTTTCATTCAAATCATGCAAGTTAGAGTCCAAAACAAGGGCAAAAGTGTTTGGAAAAGTAGATACGTTGGAGACGTATCAGACCAAACCCATCATAACAAAAATCCAGAAGAACCCTTCTTGGAAATTGATGTCAAAGGGGGAGAGAGTGATCACATCAAAGCTTAATCATATTTATAGGGGGAGAGAATACTCAAGGGAAGAAAGAGTAATCATCAAGGACCCAGATGCTTGGTGTTCAAGAGGAGAGAAGTCACATGTCTTCAAGAGGGGAAAGACATGTTCATATTTGCTCATTTGCATTAGCTCTATTTATTTTCTTTGAGCTCTAATTTTGATCTGATTTTCTGTTCCCTATCTTCTCCCAGTATCCCATGCTAGATTCAGGGGGAGCAAGACATCTAAGGGAAGGAAATCCTTGAATTCATTGCACATCTTTACCTTTGGGGACATGTCTATATTCAATGTGGTACTCAGTACTCACTCTCTACATGTCATCCCAGCCTTGGTACTCTTGTGGTTTCTCTTGTTTGCTCTGGCCAGTAGGTGTATCTGTGTTATCTAACCTTGTTTACGCAGGTTCATTCTATCCTAAGCCAACTCAAGACCACAAGGTAAGTATATGCATTACAGTCATGTGTATGAGAAATTCTTGCTGATGTACATACTGTTCGCAAGAAGGACTCATGCGCATGAAGGTACATTTCCCATATTCACATCTTTTGCTCTGATGCATATAGCCAAGATACATGTAACACATTGTTTACTCCGTCATGTTTATGCATTCACATGATCCTACATTCCTTATGTACATGATTGCATACATGTAGGGGGAGCCTATGCATGTTACATGTCTTTCCAAAGCTTTACTTGCTATTCTCTATATCTTTATCTAAAGCTTTGATGTATGTTGTCATCAATTACCAAAAAGGGGGAGATTGAAAACACAAGTGCTCCCTGGGTGATTTGGTAATTAATGTCAACATATCTCTTGTTGGACTAACACTTTTACCTAGTATGTTTCAGATAAGTTCAACAATGAAGTGGCATGGACTAGAGGATGTGGAACCCCTTCAAGATGCTAAGGATAAAGGATTGGCTCAAGCTCCAAGAACAAGACTCTACATTTTCTATTTTAGTGATCCAAGATCACATTGAGTCTATAGGAAAAGCCAATACTATCAAGAAGGGATGAGGTGTTGCTTAATGAGGTTCTTGCTCAAAATGCTTAGTGATATGCTCCAAAGCCCTCAACTACTTTCTCACATCCACATATGACCTAAACCAAAAATCAAACTCGGCCCCACCGATTCTTCCTATCCAGCGCCACCGAGTTCAGATGTCATAGCCACTGCCAAAAAACCCTAGGCAAATCGGTCTCACCGATAGGGATCTCAGTCTCACCGAGATGGGATTGCAATCTCTCTGTATGTATCTATTACCAAAATCGGTCTCACCGAGTTTGCGTAATCGGTCCTACCGAGATTGCAATGTAAACTCTCTGTCTCCTTTTCGTAACATTTCGGTCGCACCGAGATGAGCGAATCGGTCCCACCGAGTTTACCTGACCAACTCTCTGGTTAGCTTATTACCAAAATCGGTCTCACCGAGTTTGTGTAATCGGTCACACCGAGATTACGTTAAGCCCTAACCCTAATCATATTGGTCCTACCGAGTTGCATGTCGGTCCCACCGAAAATCCTAACGGTCACTAGATTTGCTGAATCGGCCCGACCGAGTTTCTCAATTCGGTCCCACCGAGATTGGCAAGTTGTGTGTAACGGTTAGATTTTGTGTGGAGACTATATATACCCCTCCACCCACTCTTCATTCATGGAGAGAGCCATCAGAACGAACCTACACTTCAAGCATACAATTTCTGAGAGAGAACCACCTACACTTGTGTTGAGGCCAAGATATTCCATTCCTACCATATGAATCTTGATCTCTAGCCTTCCCCAAGTTGCTTTCCACTCAAATCTTCTTTCCACCAAATCCAAATCCTGCGTGAGAGAGAGTTGAATGTTGGGGAGACTATCATTTGAAGCACAAGAGCAAGGAGTTCATCATCAACACACCATTTGTTACTTCTTGGAGAGTGTGTCTCCTAGATTGGCTAGGTGTCACTTGGGAGCCTCCGACAAGATTGTGGAGTTGAACCAAGGAGTTTGTAAGGGCAAGGAGATCACCTACTTCGTGAAGATGTACCGCTAGTGAGGCAAGTCCTTCATGGGCGACGACCATGGTGGGATAGACAAGGTTGCTTCTTCGTGGACCCTTCGTGGGCGGAGCCCTCCGTGGACTCGCGCAGCCGTTACCCTTCGTGGGTTGAAGTCTCCATCAACGTGGATGTACGATAGCACCACCTATCGGAACCACGTCTCAAAAATCTCCGTGTCTCCAAATTGCATTTGCACACTCCAATCCCATCCCTTTACTTTCTTGCACGTTGCATGCTTTACTTTCCGCTGCCCATATACTCTTTGCATGCTTGCTTGATATGTGTTGTGATTGTTAAACTTGTGCCAAAACTCCACTTAAACTTAAAGAAGTTAAAAACTGCAACCTTTGGTACTTAGTGTCTAATCCCCCCCCCCCTCTAGACACCTCTTCTCGATCCTTTCAGGACACGATCCCTAGAGTCTAAGCCAGAGCCATCTCCTGATCCATATCAGGAGTCTATTTATCAGTGGGATCCGCAGGAGCTCGCTAACCAGTGGCACCCCGAGGATCCTCCTCAGTACACCGGAGAGGATCAGTTTGATTCATGGGCATAGACCAACTTAGGCCAAAAGCCTAAGCTTGGGGGAGTACGTATTTATCACCGACATTACATTCATGTTCATACACTCATTCTAGTTGTCGGTGTTCATACTTTTTCATTGTACTATCCATGCTAGTTTATTTTCTTTTCCTGCTTTCTTCTTGTGTGTTTGAAAAACTTTGAGAAAAAAAATAGTTATAACTTTTAGCTAGTTTACTTTTCATGCTTGTAGTAGTAATAATTAAATAAGAAAACCCAAAAATATTTCTTGTTCTTCTTTTGCTTGTTGGGAGCTCTCACGTGTAAATAGTTTTTCTCGTTCTTGTTTAAATTCCTTCAGAAAAACAAAAACTCCAAAAAAATGAGTGTGTTTCTTTGAAATTCTTTTCTTTTCTTTGGGGGTAGAGAGGAGAAGACCACGATGAAAATGATGAGTGGCTCGCACATGCATTATTGTTGATCTAACAAAGAGCCCATATTACCTTGTCTTCTCCCTTGAGATAAATGTTTGCAGATTCCAACTTAGTCCAATGCACATGCACTATTATTATTATACACACCGTTCGGTCGTGCAAGTGAAAGGCAATAATGACGATATATGATGAAATGATTGAGATGAGGAAAAGCTGGTATGAACTCGACCTATCTTGTTTTTGTAAATATGATCAGTTCATCGTTTATGATTCAACCTATTATGAATGAAACATGTTTGCAATGAAAATTAGAGATTATAGTTACTCATGCCATGCTTAATTAGCTAGGAGTTTATAATGGTTTACCTTGCGTGCCAACATGCTATTAAAATTGTTGTGATGTGGTATGATAGGGTGGTACCCTCCTTTGAATGATTCGAGTGGCTTGACTTGGCACATGTTCACGCATGTAGTTGAAACAAAATCAACATAGCCTCCACGATATTTATGTTCATGGTGATTTATATCCTACTCATGCTTGCACTCATTGTTGGTTAATCCTAATGCATGTTTATGACTGTGTCGCTCTCTAGTTGGTCGCTTTCCAGTCTCTTTCTAGCCTTCACTTGTACTAAGCGGAAATACTGCTTGTACATCCACTTCCATAAACCCCAAAGTTATTCCATATGAGTCCACCATACCTACCTATATGCGGCATTTACCTGCCGTTCCAAGTAAATTTGTATGTACCAAACTCTAAACCTTCAAATAAAATTCTGTTTTGTATGCTCGAATAGCTCATGTATCAACTAGGGCTATCTATATCTTCCATGCTAGGCGGGTTATCCTCACGATGAGTGGACCTCGCTCATCATTCACGACAAAATGGCTGGTAACCGGGATGCCCAGTCCCATGCTCAAATCAAATCAAAATAATTGCAAACAAAACTCCCCCGGGATTGTTGTTAGTTGGACGGTACCCGTTGTTTCAGACCAACCATGGAATGTGCTTGTTGGTGGTGGGGGAGTATAAACTTTACTATTCTGTTTGGGAACCGCCTATAATGTATGTAGTATGGAAGATATCGAGATCTCTTGGTTGTTATGTTGACAATGAAAGTATGCCGCTCAAAATATTATTTATCTTTGTTTCAAAACTCGAGCTCTGGCACCTCTGCAAATCCTTGCTTCCCTCTGCGAAGGGCATATCTATTTACTTTTATGCTGAGTCATCATCCTCTTATAAAAAGCACTAGTTGGAGAGCACCAGTTTCATTTGTATGCATTGTTATTAATTTACATTGAGTATGACTGTGACTGGATCTCTTTTGCCATGAATTACCATGTCTAGTCAGTCCTTGATCTTCAGGGGTGCTCTGCATTTATGTTTTGCGGTCTCAGAAAGGGCTAGCAAGATACCATATTGTTATACCATACCATGATTGTTTTGAGAAAGTGTTGTCATCCGAGATTTATTATTATTGCTCGCTAGTTGATTATGCCATTGATATGAGTAAACGTGAGACCTAGATGTTATTGTGAATATGGTTAGTTCCTGATCTTTGCTAAAAACTTGAATGTTGGCTTTACATATTTGCAATAACAAGATCAAACAAAGTTTGTAAAAGTTTTTCTTTATCACTTTTAGTTTGTCAATTGAATTGCTTACAAGCAGAGGTTTAAGCTTGGGGGGAGTTGATACGTCTCCAACGTATCTACTTTTCCAAACACTTTTGCCCTTGTTTTGGACTCTAATTTGCATGATTTGAATGGAACTAACCCGAATTGCCATGGTGTTATTTTTGTGCAGAAATAAAAGTTCTCGGAAGAAACTTCACGGAGTACCGTTTTGGAATTAATAAAAAATACTGGCGAAAGAATCAACAGAAGGGGCCCACACCCTAGCCACGAGGGTGGGGGCGCGCCCTGGCCCCCTGGAGCTCCACCAACCTCAACTCCAACTCCATATATTCACGTTCGGGGATAAAAAAATCAGAGAGAAAGATTCATCGTGTTTTACGATACGGAGCCGACGCCAAGCCCTGTTCTTCCTCGGGCTCCAACTCCATATATTCACGTTCGGGGAGGAAAAAATCAAGGAGAAGTATTCATCGCGTTTTATGATACGGAGCCGCCGCCAAGCCCTGTTCTTCCTCGAGAGGGCTGATCTGGAGTCCGTTCGGGGCTCCGGAGAGGGGAATCCGTCGCCATCGTCATCATCAACCATCCTCCATCACTAATTTCATGATGCTCACCACCGTGCGTGAGTAATCTCATCGTAGGCTTGCTGGACGGTGATGGGTTGGATGAGATTTACCATGTAATCGAGTTAGTTTTGTTAGGGTTTGATCCCTAGTATCCATTATGTTCTAAGATTGATGTTGCTATGACTTTGCCATGCTTAATGCTTGTCACTAGGGTCCGAGTGCAATGATTTCAGATGTGAACCTATTATGTTTTCATGAATATATGTGAGTTCTTGATCCTATCTTGCAAGTCATATTCACCTACTACGTGTTATGATCCGGCAACCCCCGGAGTGACAATAGTCGGGACACTTCCCGGTGATGACCGTAGTTTGAGGAGTTCATGTATTCACTAAGTGCTAATGCTTTGTTCCGGTACTCTATTAAAAGGAGGCCTTAATATCCTTTAGTTTCCATTAGGACCCCGCTGCCACGGGAGGGTAGGACAAAAAATGTCATGCAAGTTCTTTTCCATAAGCACGTATGACTATATTCGGAATACATGCCTACATTATATTGATGAACTGGAGCTAGTTCTGTGTCACCCTATGTTATAACTGTTGCATGATAAATTACATCCGACATAATTATCCATCATTGATCCATTGCCTACGAGCTCGTTTCATATTGATCTTTGCTAAGTTACTTCTCCGTTGCCACTGTTACGATTGCTACAAAACTGTTACTGTTACTTTTGCCACCGTTACCATTACTTCCATACTACTTTGCTACTAAATACTTTGCTGCAGATATTAAGTCTTTCAGGTGTGGTTGAATTGACAGCTCAACTGCTAATACTTGAGAATATTCTTTGGCTCCCCTTGTGTCGAATCAATAAATTTGGTTGAATACTGTAGTCTCGAAAACTGTTGCGATCCCCTATACTTGTGGGTTATCAAGACGCCACCACGCTGACCAGCTCGCGCCCACGAACGGCGCTCCGGCACCAAGAGGGCGCCACAACTCCGGAGGCCGCCGTCTGTGGTGGGGCGTCCTCGGGCGCACGCTCCACACCATCCTCGAGCACATCAAGGGCGGCAACGCGTCGGCGTTGGAGTACTCGACACCCTCTTTCTTGCGCCGGAGCGGCAGCTCGTGGCTACCGAGGCGCATGGCGGGGGCATCCCCCTCTTCCACCGGCTCCCACTCCTCCGGCACAATGACACCGCTAGCCGCCATCAAGGCTGAGCCCCAGGAGACGCCGGAGCGCCGGAGGCAGCCTCGTCATAAACGAGGGCCACCGCCAACCTTCCCCTCCTCCCCGTGGCCATCTTCGTCAGGTCAGGCCGAAGAAGGAGCAGGCGACGCCACCCGTCGTCGTCAAGCAGGAGCACATCGACATGGCCGCCGACCCCGAAACCAGTCTGAAATGGGCGCGGGACGACTACATGCGGGAGGAGAAGGAGCGCCAGCGACGCGCCCTGGAGGAGATCACGCTCAGCGCCGCGTCCGTGACGATGGCAGCGTCATCGTCCTCAACGACAGCAACGAGGAGGCGCCAGCATTGACCAACCCCGTCCGCACGCCAACCCAGGACAGGGCTGCAGTAAGGACGACAGCGTGCAGGACGACGGCGGCGACTACACCGCCTTCTACAACTCCTCGGCATGTAGTAGGCTCGGGGCGGCGGCGGCGTAGTTTTTTTTTAATTATGTCTTTAAATTTGTACAAACATGAATGAAAACCGCCTGAATTTGGTCCAAATTCGTGTCATTTTCTTCGAAAGTTAGCCGGATTTGTATTTCAAAAAACGGCGTCTGAGGCCATCTTGGGGCGGCGGTTGGGAACCCGACCGTCCCCACGGCGAAAATAGCGCCGGATAGCCTCAGGAGGCGATATTTCAGTCTCTGGGGTGGCGAACGGCTGAAGATGCTATGGGGTCCATGAACTTGTCTTGATCCGTGGCACTGAGGTTCGTGCAATGACCAGATCCGCGGTGCCGCCTTCTTCTCGCCGTACTCGATGCCAAACTTTGGTCATGCAGAGCACGAACGTGGGGCAGCATACCGTGCCCCACGGTCTTCCTGCCCTTGCACTGGACGCCGCTGTCATCCTTGTGACACGTCGACGAGGCGACGCAGAACAACAATTATCAAGACGTCCTTGCACCAGGATGATGCTGCGTCAATTAACTTGTGGATGATGCTGCGTACAACAAATTTATACCCATGAAAAAACCAAGTTCATTGTCACGTAAATTAATCCAAGTGAGTGAAAAGAGAAGAGAAAAACAACTGGGCCGCGCGCATGCAGCGTGCCGCTGCCCCTACAGAAACAATTCGTTGTATCCTAGTAGTAGGCTGTTTCTTTCGCTAGGAGCAGTAGTTATCTGGCACTAGTGTCAAAAGGTCTTATATACAATTTCCCTTCCTGGCATGGAGACAGGAGACAGGAGATCAACACATACAGCATACATTCGCTGCTCCGGAGGTGGAGGATTGGATTTGGATGGATGGGGAAGTCGGCATGCTGCGACGATGCAAGGGTGAAGCGGGGCGTGTAAGGATGGCGACGAGTAGGGTATAGGCAGGATAGAGCAATACCATATCCATACCCTATAGTCAGTGGATACAAAATTCTACTCATACCCGTACGCATGGGTATGAAACTTTACCCATACTCATACTCGACGGGTACCCGTACCCGTTGGGTACCCAACGGGTAGAACAAATAGCACACGAGTTGTTCACATTTTTACACTCATTGATAGCACATTTGACAAAAAACAATTATCTTAGCTCAATAACAAATAGATGAGTACAACATACTCATAAGTCAATAGGAGTAGAAAAGTCACATGAAAAATTAATGATTAATTGACGACAACTTAACATTAGTTCACAAGCGGGCAGGGTATAGGTATACCCGCGGGTACAAGATTATAACCGTACCCTACCCATGACTTAACGGGTAGAATATGTGTATTATCATGGGTATAAAAGTGTGTCCATACCCTGCCGATACGGGTATGGTACCCGCGGGTTCCCGTACCCGTGGGTAAAATTGCCATCCTTAGGGCCGTGGTCGCGGGTGGAGGATGCCATCCTCTCCACCTTCATTGCCAGGTTCGCCAACTCCGGCAACTGAGTGAACTGCATTGTACGTCCTTGAATTATTTCAGAGATGTCACATCGGTCCTCGAACTATGAAACCAACATTCAAACTCTCAAGTACGGTATGTGTGTCATCCAGATTCAAAATCAGTTCAACACTAAAGTAGTCCGAGGACCTATGTTTTTCCTAGCTTGACACACTTACTGTACTTCGAGAACCTGGTTGATAATTTTCATAGTTTGAGGACCTACATGACACCTGTAAAATAGTTCAAGGACCTATTGTGCACTTCACTCCCGGCAACTGGACCATGCTACCGCACAAGGCAGGGCTTCGCCGTTGCGGCAAGAGCTGCCGCCTGCGGTGGCTCAATTACCTCCGCCGCGGTGGCTTCACCGTGGAGGAGGTCGGCCTGCTCCTCCGCGAGCCAGTGCGCCTTCCGGCGCTCTTGATGGGCCACCTCCGCCTCCTCTGACGTTGCGGCGTAGTGGACAGGAGATGCACTCACCCATTCATGAAGCCTACCTGTCCACGAGTAGGACTCCTCGGGCCAAGCGGCTGGCAGCGGCGAGCGCTTACGTGTGGGCGTGGGCTTGGGCTTCGCCTTGACCTGGGCTCAAGGGCAGGCGGCAGCGGCGGCCAGGGGGCAAGGGGAGCGTGGACGGAGTCCTCCGCTACCGACAAGGTGAGGGCTTGCTCCAGGCCGTCCCGCTGCGGACGACCGACAGGTGGGCCCGCGGCAAATCAGACGCAAATGTGAGCTTGAAATGTGTCCAGACGGACATCGAGCAGACATGATTTAAGTTTGAATCCGTAAGTTGGGCAGTGCTTTGGTCCGTTTCAACTCAAACAGAGGTGCGCGGACCGAAATGGTTGCCGCGTTGGAGTTGCCCTCCATCAGCAGCAGTTTCGGAAAACAGAAGGCAAAAGGCGAGCCAGTTGCCGGTGTATGCTGGTACTGAATTTGTCAGCGCGGCTTTTCTTCAGAGCCTTTATTTTCTTTTTCCCGTATCTTCACATCACACAAGCCATTATCACACCCGCCTGGCGCTTTCACCTATGCTATTGCTTGAAATACTCCTTGTGAACATCATGGCATTTGCATCTTGCAAGTCCTTTTATGCGCAGTATTGTTGACAAAAATCTTTTTTTTCCTTGTGAGTGATGGAAATAATCGTACTTCCACATTTTGGCTTCATCTTCAGTTGTGAGAAAATGTATGTCACCCAAGAATCACTCTTATAGAAAATATGAGCTGAAACGTCACGAAACATGTGGATTTTTTTTTGTTTACATGATGAGCTGAGAGATCACACATGTGGCAATTGTCATTTCGGTATATTAATAAGTTGAGTTGTTTACACTCGGTCCATTATTATGGTATATTATGCGTTTAGAGAGATAGCTAGCCATGCAAGTGCACAGGTTAAAAGTCATTTTCTCATTACTTTGGCTCTTCCGTTTTCCATTTTTATATGTATTACAATTGTTGGATTTGAAAGACATGGGCTTCATTTTCCTGCAGGAGTGCCACTAGTAGCACGTTTCTTGGATTTCAAAGAAATGGGCTTCATCTTTTTAGCTTCTTATTACCTGCAGGAGTCCCATTGTCTTTAGAACCTTTCTTAGTACTACTTGAGCTAATCTCTTATTATTTTTTGTGCATTAAGCTTAGGAGTACATTTATTTGCTAATATAATGGCACATTTCAGCACCAGCCACAGCAACAAAACTACCGAACAGCTGCACCTCAGCTACAGCCTTCCAGCCACAGCTAAGAGCATTACTAGTAGAACCCTCAAACCCTCAAACCCTCACTAGCGTTTTAAGGGTCCAAAAATGATCTTTTTGTGCACTTTTACGGGTTGAAAAACAGAGGCAAAGATTAGAACCCTCAAACCCAACCCTTATAACGGAATATTCTCCATGAACGACGTTGTCGTTGCGCGCGGGAGGTCGACGCGGTGGCCGTCGGCGATGAGAGCGACTAGCAGCGGCGGTCGCGGGCGTGAGCGCGGGAGTTGGAAGGATTTTTCCCTCCCGCACGAGTATAACCGCCAAATGAGGGTTGGGGTAGGTTTTGCTCCCCAACCCTTACTTTTGAGGATTGGGAAAGGGTTTGAGGGTTGGACCTTTAAAATTTTTTGAGGGTTTGAGGGTTAAGGGGTTCTAGTCTATGGCTTTTTTTCGACGAAAACTGTAAAAAGCAGTTATTTTTAGGGGTTTGAGGGTTTGAGGGCTCTACTAGTAATGCTCTAACAACTACAGCTACTCCTTTCAGCCGGAGCCTTTGCAACTTAGAAGTTGCAGCCCAAATAAACACACCCTAAATTGGCCAATGTGTTGCCTTGGCTTCCACATAGTATAGTATTATGATTACTATCCAACAAAGGGGTGAATAACTGAAAGAAACAAAAAAATGCCCACAATCTTGGCTTGAACTTGCAAACGACGAAATGATAAAAGATAACAGGAGCAAACTTGACAGAGACATCATGGTGTCACGAATCCAGACGGTCTCATTCACAAGCAGCCTTGCAAACCTATCATCCTTCAAGGTTCTTGACACAAACAAGCGTGACGCTGCCAACCTAACAAACCCTGCATACAAAATCGTAAATACATCTTTGTCTTAGTGGAGATCCGTGGTGTGACCCTGTGGTTCGTTGGATGATGCATCCAAATAGGATTTCAGGGTTGGAAAACTGACCACTACAGATGATGGATCATGGCCGCAGCACATTTAACTCAAATGCTCTTCATGGGTTTCTGCGACAGGTCCCTGCGGCGCGTCTTCACAAGTGAGGTCTCCAACTCCTGCAGGAAAAAGAATGTAAGATGAGTAACTGTTGAAGTACAACCAAAACAAAAATACAATGTGCGCCTGCTTGCAGCTTTAAAAAGGACCATTTTAGCACATCTCGAAATTCGGACCAGGGATGAGAAGAAAGGTAACCATTGGTCTTTATCCCTCATTATCCAATTAAAACAACATGATTCAGAATGTCGGGCCTCTAATTTATTCAACTGCAAAAAAATTCTTCAATGGGGAATTCTAAAAAAATGCATAATGTGCACAGCACATCTATCTGTATAATTTAATATTTTTAATTGTGTATGTACTCTAACCTAGGAAAAATAAAGATTATACTGTTTCACTAACAGCAGAGATTGACAAGCAAATGATGTGTTGTGAATAGTCTCACCACTAAGGGCATCCCGAACAGGGCACCAGATCGCTTCTAAATGTCCGGACCGGAGGGCACTTTTTGCCATCCAATGGGGTACATCAAACGTCCACGGACACGGACATATGTCCTAAATCCCACAAATCGGTTGCAAACATAGAAGTGGTTTGGGAAAGTCCGGACACACTACGGAGAAGCCTTGGACCCCACCACAAACCCACTTTTTTTTGTACAAGGGGTGGTCATTTGGTGCACCGGGTTTGGATGGCAGCTCCCCATCCACTGTCCGCGAAAATGTCCGGACATGTCCACGTTCACAGACATTTTGTGATTCCGTTTTGATGTACGCCGTTGGAGATACCCCAACTATTCAATCTATTAGTTTCCACCGATATAAGGTGTTGCCTGGTCCCTCTAAATATTTAAAGCATCTTTAATTTGCAGTTACTGATGCACATTCACCAACCTGTGGCTGGGAGCCCTACCTAATGGTCAAAAGTAGAGCCAATGGTTCACCTGGTCAGGAATGAGATAATATTTGTGTACCTTACTATCTCATTGCTGACCAAAGGTTGAACGCAGGTTTGAGGAGGGAACCTCGATGTCAGGGGGGTGCCCGTCAGCCGGCGCGCCACCAAGCTGCCGCCGGATCAAACATCAGATAAACAGTGAAGACCATGCCCATGCTCAAGATCCAGGCGGCTCAGGCAGCACCGTCACTGCCCATCTGCCGAGCCTACCGGCTAGCCAGGAGCACTGCCTGGGCCTGCTAGGGCTCAAGAATAGCATCACCGCATGGACAAGACCTGCTGCCGTCATGTCGCCCAGGCAGAGTCCAGCAGCGACGGCGCTAGAATTTGGCCACCGGTGTCGCCTGTCGGGAGCAACGCTGGGGCCTTATTTTCACTTTGTATTTCATTTAATAAGATATTCTTATCTTTGATCTTGAAACAATATGGGATCCTAAATTCATCATATATCCAAAACCCAGAGAAAATCAGAATTTCTGTCCAATTGCTGCTGGTTTATAAGCCATATAATTACCAGATAGAACCAACCTCCCTAAATGATTGGAAGATCAAGGCCTCCTAGGAGTTGAACACTTACAGAGCAAAAGACACGCAATTTGCAATTTCACATGGCACAGCATTGTAATTCCCTTCAGGTTGACTGTTAACTTAAATACCTAAAGCTTATCTCAAGTACCTGTTATTATGATTCTCAACATTCTAGACTGTTCAATTACTGAATTAATTGAACAGAATAAATCTACTTTGGAAGATCTAATACACACATAAGAGAGCTTAGTTCACTACTTCAAAAAACGTTCACAAAGGGCATCAATTCTCTGGCTACCTTTTGGAATCGTCGTCACGAAAGTCCATGGTAAACTTCTTCACATCTGTTTCCTTCTGACATATAATTTTTTATTCAATCCCAGCATAATGGTAATGCCAATTCCCTTATACTGGGATAAAGTACTCACTTCAGATAATGCATCGTTAACGCATATATTGCTAAGAGCATAGAGGATTACAAAGTCAACAAATCTTCCATATTAAAACGTCAATTTCACAACACAGAGGCACATGCAGTTGTGCAGTAACTTCTGTTATGGCCGGTTTAGCTAGGCCCACCGGGCAATCTTAGCCCACAAGTTATCTTAGGTTAATTCTTATGCAAGTTATCTTAGGTTAATTCTTATGCAAGTTATCTAGGTTATAAATATAGGCTGTAAGACTCTTTTTGGAATTAAGCAATAAGAAGAATATTATCTCTACTGCCCGGCTCCCAGAGGAGCCGGAACCCTAGCTGCCCCCTGCCTCTTGCGCCGCTGCCGCCATCTTCCTCTCCCGCGACGGCGCCCAGCCGCCGGCGCGGCCGCTCATCGCCTCTCCCAGCCCCCTCCTTCCCCTACAACCTACGCCCTAGATCCGGTAGGGCCCTAGCTCCTACCACTTCAGTAATATGGTATTTATCAAATCATAAATATCAACGATGCGTCTGCACTTATTAGTAATTAGACACACCCGATACCAACTTTTATGGGAAAGAACAACAAAGAGAAGTAATATGTTTGGCTGACCTGAACGGAGATGTTAGGGGACACCGCCTTTGTCCAAATACTTTCCAAATCATAGTACTCTCTTGCTTTTTCTTCAAGCGCATGGATGATGATACTTCCTGAGGTCAATTGTTCAGAACAAGTGCAAAATATAAATGATTAACATAGGAACCACTTCAAAGACAGGTACACCACGACTACAAAATTCTAAAACACAAGAAACTAAACTTCAGACCATGAGATACTGACTTCAACAAACTTACTCAGAAATAAGGCACTACCATTTCAAACCTCAAACTAGAGAAATTAGAGATACCCCATTTCTTTATTTTATTTTCTTTGGCCAGAACTGTGCCTGAGCCTTGAGTATCTTTTCATGCATACATAGAGAACAGCTCTACAACAGAAGCCAATCGGCTCAACACACAACTGACATCAGCATCAAAACAGAAAAGAAAGAAGCACAAAAAAGCCAGCTGCAATTCCCCGCAACAAATATGACTGTCTAGAGCCTACCAATCTCCATAGTCTGCCCCTTACCTTAATTTTGATTGCGAGACCTTGAACCGATGTCTGAAGGTCGAGCACCCTTGAGCGCAGTAATTCCAGTGTTCCCAGATGGAGCACATAGTTCGGGGGAACAAAGTTACTAAGCCTTTTCACATGTTTGCTTGAAACATGACCCAGATGGGTGCCCACCAATCATTTAAGATGGAATCCAATTGTGTCATTAGCTGCTGCTCTCCTATCCAAGACAAAATCTCCCACGAAATTCCTCTCGTGAACATGCACGAGCACAGCGGATGACAGATAAACCCTCGCTCTTGGTCGGGAAGGGGACACCCTAATAGCCATTACAGGGCTTCCTCTCTCCAATGGATCAGCTGTCGAACAACAGTTCAAGGAAGCTAACCAGCTAAGTACTTGGCTTTTATAGGTGCCGCTAATTCAAGATTACTTCCAGCAAATTTCCATGGCGGAAGCCTGGCATAAAGCCTTGTACGAGGAAGTTACCGAATATTTCCTAGAGCTGGCCCAAAATCATGCAAAAGAAGGACAGTAGCGTGGGAGCCACAAATCATAATGAGTAAATCTGGTCTAGACTCTAGAGTAAGCCTCTATCTTAAGTTTCCTTTTTCTTTAATGTTTATATAAGATCCTTTAGACAGGATCCTTTAGTATGTTTAGATTTGACAGTTAAGGTTCCTTCAATTGCTAAAACTAAATTTCACGTGACAGTAGTCTATGTCTATCCATTGCTAAAAGAATTTTTACATACAAAATTGCAGGGATACATATGAAGTTTAGATGTTACCAGAATCAATGACAACCCACTTTCCAGCTTGCTGGCCTTCTACACTCGGCATCAATATTCGATTAGAACCCTTCTGTTTCTGCTTTATCTGATGAAAAAGGGAAATTTCAGTACCATATTAGGATAGCCCGTGTGCATGATCACAAACTTCAAATCACATGGCATGGCCACTGAAGCAGGCTTGTAAACTCCATATGGCACAGGATAATATATCTTAAAATACATTAAACCACATTAATTGTGAAAACCATGCAAATATACTGAGGAGACAGAGAACCTCAGAACTAAGCCACCTCTTTAACAGCTCCCAGCTTGTGATGGAGAGGGGGGGCATTGATAATTAATTTTCTACAATCGCCTTACACACTGTGGCAGCACGGTTCATACAATTGCCTCAGGGGTTAACTACCTGCTTCAGTCGAATCCGAATCACCCATCATGAAACTGGTGCACTCTCGGAACCAAAACCATCTTTGCAGCGCACCCATATATTGTTACATCCATATTAGTCACATTATCTCAAGAATCATGAGCAGACGAGTCCACCAAAGCACTAAAAGCAAAATTGGTTAGTTCTATGGAAACAAATCATTGGACCCTTAGGGATTCCTAGAGCTAAAATCCGTTAGGTAGCTATGTAATACTTCAAGATCATTCATGGAATGCAAAGCAGTCATATCGCGTCCACGCGAATTCCAGTCACAACATCACCAAAGTAGCAAACATTCGCCCAAATCATACATTAAAAAAAAAACAGGGTGGAGGGATGGGGTGGGGGGGGGGGGGGCGGCTGGCGTGCCTTGTAGAGTATGGCCTGCGCGATGTTGCGGACGTGCCAGTCGGAGCGGCCGGTGGCGACGACCATGTAGTCCGCACAAGCGCCGCCGTGGAGCCCGCCCTCACCGACGGGGAACACACGCACGTCCCCCGCCCGGACGTCGTGCAGCACCTTCTCCACCTCCGAGAGCTCGATAAGCTCCGCCGGCCGAGCCGACGAGGCGCCGCCGGAGGAGAGGAGGCACGGAAGAAGGTGCGGCGGCGGGCGCCATCGGCCGAGGGCTCGGGATCGAACAGCGGAGAACATCGGTGCGGAGGAAAGGGGGTTCTCTTCGGCCAGAGTTTTTACGATTTCCACCCCGAGGTCGAGGAGAGACCGAAAAGAAGAGCTTTGCTTAGACCTAGGGATGTTTTTTACACTAAGTAAATGGGTTTATACGATGACGTGGCCCTATTTAATTTGACTCCCCATGGTCTCAAAGAAATTTAGAAGGGTTAAGGGCATCTTCGACACGGACGCGTTCTCTCGTCTAATGTGGCTCTGTATGTATCCACGGTCCTGTTCGCACGCACGCCTCCATGCCCTTTCCTGCCCGAAGTTGCCCGCATTCATGCCGCTTTAGAGCGGCCGCTACGTATTAACGACGGTCATGAGCGGACGTGATCTCTACAGGCATCAACATTGAAGCGACTCGCCCGCTTAGGGCGCCGCCGCGTCGTGTCCCCGGTTTCCGCATCTGGCATGGTGCAGCGGACGTGTCGTGCGAGCGCAAGAAGATCACCTAGAGATAGTGCACAAGTGTGCCATGTGGATAGCTTCTTCTCGAGATTGTCGACGAGAGGGAGAAGATCGGGCCCTAAATCTTTGAAGTATAAATACATGCTTAAGTCTACGCCTGCATCGATCCTTAAATTAGGGTTATGAAGTGTTGTTGAAGCCGGTGAGAGAGGGTGACGGTGGAGAGAGGGAGAGTGAGCAGTGTGAGAGGTGTGAGGGGATTTAAGGCGCGGTTTCGGAAAACAACGTGCCATCTCCCTCTTTATCCCTGCGTGTGCTCTTCTTGCACTTGCTCGGGCCTGACTCGCTGAAAATAGCTAATGCGGCTATCATGCTTTGAATTTTGTGCTATGCGGCCCAAAATTGCATTTCATGGCCTGGCTGAGTGTTATGCAAATAACCAAATATGTCGTTGTTGAAGGGGAAAATAGAGTAGGCTTGAGAGCCCCGAAAGCTTGCGATCTCTTTAGTCCAACCCATGTGCTCTACCACTGATTCCAAGAACATGTTCCCTAGAGTATGTCATACTTAGAGCGCTCCGCTGCCGACAGCGAAATCGTGCATTCGTAGAATCCGTCATCAGGTTGTCCTCATGCCATATCTTAAACAGACCTTGTGTCAAACCAGTATGGCGACATTTGTTGTCATCCGTCAAGACACGCAACATAGTTTCTATCTTCCTGATTGGGGAGGTGGCAACATTAGAAAGATTTGGGGCAGCTCTAGCTTTTACCTAGTCCTGGTCGTCCGGTCACATGAGTGCAACAGCTCGTGAACAATTTGTGCTATATGATCCATATACATGGCTTGCATGAATTTAAGGGTTTAGATATGAGGAGTGTGGTTGTCCGACAGAATATATAAGGAGCCGTCTGGCGCCGTTCAAGTAGCGCGCTCGTGGACGTTTAGGGGTCCGGATTTGTCAAGTCATACTCTCATGGACTAGCAGGTTGAGGCTGAGAAGAAATGGTGTTGGGTTACTTGGATTGCTTGGAATCATAATGAAACAATGGGTATTCCCTCCATTTACTTATACAAGTTCACTATGAAAAATACACTTTGCATCTATACAAAGCCATCAACAATAATCGAGACAAAAGTTAATAATAATTTCTCGAACTGGCAACCTATTTAATACTTGCATGCATGCAGTCATAATGACACTCCAATCAGCTTTCTATCTCTTCCTTGCATTCATGTGGTGTATTAATGATCCCAATAAATAAAAAAGAAAACCTGATTTACAAAGCAAAACATTAAATTTTACCTTAGTATCTCTAATATGAGTTTGTGGTCTTGTATATATCTATACCTCTGCACCTATTAATAAAGCAAGGTGTGTTTCTTTAATTTTTTTCATCCGTTCACCATCGAAAAGATTTTTTTTATTCAAGGTGGTACTAAATTTTTGTCCTTTCGTGTATTAGAAAAGGAAAAACACTAGAATTTTGTACATGGCCACCTGTAGTGTGGCCCAGCAAAGCCAAACCATTTATTTTACTGCCCACCTAAAAAACCTCATTTATCGCATGGGGCGTCAAATAGTCACAGCTTCACACAGGGCGCCCAACCTGGGCTAAACTATTCTTTCTTTTCTGTATTATGTTTCTATTTTTCTTTTTTCGTTTCTTTCTCTTTTTTTTCCTGATTCTTTTCCGTTCAAGTTTACTTTTCTTTCTCCCTTTATTCGTACTTTCATAATTTTCAAAATAGTTCATAAATTCAATTTTTTTAGAAATGTTTAGAATTACGAAAAATATCATGTGGTCATAATGACACTCTAACCAGCTTTCAGAACTGTTGGGTACACCTTCTATCACAGATCCGAAGGCAAGATATTCGTTGCTAAGAATTGATCCTTTCTAGATAAGGAGTTTCTCTCGAAAGAAGTTAGTGGGAGAAAAGTAGAATTTGATGAGGTAATTGTACCTTCTCCCGAATTGGAAAGTAGTTCATCACAGAAATCAGCTCGAGTGATTCCTACACCAATCAGTGAGGAAGCTAATGATGATGATCATGAAACTTCAGATCAAGTTACTACTGAACCTTGTACATCAACCAGAGTAAGATCCGCACCAGAGTGGTACGGTAATCCTGTTCTGGAGGTCATGTTACTTGACCATGACAAACCTATGAACTATGAGGAAGCGATGTTGAGCCCAGATTCCGCGAAATGGCTTGAGGCCATGAAATCTGAGATGGGATCCATGTATGAGAACAAAGTGTGGATTTTGGTTGACTTGCCCGATGATCGGCAAGCAATAGAGAATAAATGGATTTTCAAGAAGAAGCCTGACGCTGACGGTAATGTTACTGTCTACAAAGATCGACTTGTTGCAAAAGGTTTTCGACAAGTTCAAGGAGTTGACTACGATGAGACCTTCTCACCCGTAGCGATGCTTAAGTCTGTCTGAATCATGTTAGCAATTGCCACATTTTATGATTATGAAATTTGACAAATGGATGTCAAAACTGCATTCCTTAATGGATTTCTTAAAGAAGAGTTGTATATGATGCAACCAGAAGGTTTTGTCGATCCTAAAGGTGCTAACAAAGTGTGCAAGCTCCAGCGATCCATTTACGGACTGGTGCAAGCCTCTCGGAGTTGGAATATACGCTTTGATGAGGTGATCAAAGCATATGGATTTATACAAACTTTTGAAGAAGCCTGTATTTACAAGAAAGTGAGTGGGAGCTCTGTAGTATTTCTAATATTATATGTGGATGACATATTGTTGATTGGAAATGATATAAAAATTTCTGGATAGCATAAAAGGATACTTGAATAAGAGTTTTTCAATGAAAGACCTCGGTGAAGCTGCTTATATATTGGGCATCAAGATCTATAGAGATAGATCAAGACACTTAATTGGACCTTGATAAAGTTTTGAAGAAGTTCAAAATGGATCAGCCAAAGAAAGGGTTCTTGCCTGTGTTACAAGGTGTGAAGTTGAGTCAGACTCACTGCCCGACCACTGCACAAGATAGAGAGAAAATGAAAGTCATTGCTTATGCTTCAGCCATAGGTTCTATCATGTATGCTATTGAAAGATCGTGGATGTCGCCTAGAGGGGGGGTGAATAGGCGTTTTAAAATAATTATGGTTTAGGCTTGAACAAATGCGGAATAAACCTAGCGGTTAATTTGTCAAGCACAAAACCTACAACAACTAGGCTCACCTATGTGCACCAACAACTTATGCTAAACAAGATAAACTACTAGGTGATAGCAAGATATATGACAAGAAACAATATGGCTATCACAAAGTAAAGTGCATAAGTAAAGGGCTCGGGTAAGAGATAACCGAGGCACGCGGAGACGAGATGTGTCCCGAAGTTCACACCCTTGCGGATGCTAATCTCCATTTGGAGTGGTGTGGAGGCACAATGCTCCTCAAGAAGCCACTAGGGCCACCGTAATCTCCTCACGCCCTCGCACAATGCAAGATGTTGTGATTCCACTAAAGGACCCTTGAGGGCGGTCACCGAACCCATACAAATGGCAACCCTTGGGGGCGGTCACCGAACCCGTACACTTTGGCAACCCTTGGGGACGGTCACCGGTCCCGTCAAATTGCTCAGGGCGATCTCCACAACCTAATTGAAGACCCCGACGCTTGCCCAGAGCTTTACACCACAATGATTGAGCTCCGAACACCACCAACCGTGTAGGGCACCCAAGCACCCAAGAGGAACAAGCTAAAGGGCACCAAGCACCCAAGAGGAACAAGCTAAAGGGCACCAAGCACCCAAGAGTAATAAGCTTCTCAACTTGTAACTTCCACGTATCACCATGGAGAACTCAAACCGATGCACCAAATGCAATGGCAAGGGCACACGGAGTGCCCAAGTCCTTCTCTCCCAAATCCCACCAAAGCAACTAATGCTAGGGAGGAAAATGAGAGGAAGAACAAGAAGGAGAACACCAAGAACTCCAAGATCTAGATCCAAGGGGTTCCCCTCACATAGAGGAGAAAGTGATTGGATTGGTGGAAATGTGGATCTAGATCTCCTCTCTCCCCCCTCCCCCCCCCCCCCCCAAACTAGCAAGAATCCATGGAGGGATTGAGAGATAGCAAGCTCGAAGAAGGTCAACAATGGGGGAAGAACATGAGCTCAAAGGATAAGGTTCATTGGGGAAGAAGACCCCCTTTTATAGGTGGGGAAAATCCAACCGTTATGCTCACATCCCATACAGAGCGGTACTACTGCTGTCGTCCTCACAGACTACCGCTTAGGGGTAGCGGTACTACTGAAAGGGTAGCAGACTACCGCTATGTAGGGTACTAAAAAATACATCCGTGCCTACCACCGCTGGACTTGTGACGAGTTTTTGGTCCGGAGCGGAAGTAGCCACGGAAGTAGCCGCGGCAGTACCGCTCCCAAGAGCGGTAGTAAAAAACTACATCCCCTCCAAGCGGTAGTATCGCTCCCACGAGCGGCCGTACCGCTGCAGCTTTTATAAGGACACCAAAACTGACACAACTTCTACAAACGGACTCTGAATTCAATGAAACCAAGTTTGTTGGAAAGCTAGCGACAAGGGCTAACACAATCTTTATAGAAATAACAATAATAAGCAAATTAGAAATGCCCATAAGAAAATGGTGAGAACCCTTCCTCGAATAAGACCTGTAAAACCTCCAACACCGAAAACGCAATAGAAGAAGCATGTGAAGTCCGTTTTCGATGAACTCGAGCTTGTCATCAAGATGACCAAAAGCTCTAAGACTCGCAAAGAAAACCAAACAACCAAGAAAGATGATGCAAGGATGCAATGGTTTGAGCTCTCTACGAATGATACGATCAAGCTACTTATCGAGAGCCCCCCTTGATAGTACGGCAATCGATCCTATAACCCGGTCTCCCAACTACCACCATGAGACCAGTAAAGTAGAAAACCTATCAAGGGCAAACCTTTGCCTTGCACATGGTCCACTTGAGCTAGATGATGATGATCTTGACTCCCTCAAGTTGGACCACCTTTCTTGATCGCGTTGGCTCGATGAAGACTAGTTGATTGCTCCCCCATACTCCACTATGGGTGAGCCACTCTTCCGCACATCTTCACAAGTTCATTGTCACCACAATGGACGTGAAGCTTCAAGCATTTGATCTCTTCGTGATGCTCCACTTGAACTTGCACACCGCAACCTAACCCCACAAAGAACTCTCACATAGACCATGGTTTAGTACACAAAGCATAATGGAAAATGCTTACCATACCATGGGATCACTTGATCCCTCTCGGTACATCTTCTATGCTTTGTGTGTTGATCAACTTGATTAACTCTCTGACTTAGTCTTGATCAACCTCTCACAAGACCAATCTTTAGGTAATTCCTTGAATAGGACCTTGGTCGACACAAACTCTCCTTGAAACCAACACATGTACTCCAAGAAAAGCCTATGGACAAAACCTTCAAATATAACTCAAGGCAACCATTAGTCCATAGAGATTGTCATAAATTACCAAAACCAAACATGGGGGCACCACATGTTCTTTCAATGTCCCCCATTTTGGTAATTGATGACAATCACTTTCAAGAGAGTTTATACAAGGAATTATGCATCACCATGCAATGCAACAACCAATAATGCAAATGCTTAGGAACAAAATCAAAGCAAGGAGAAAACTCTGAATACTTCTCCACAAAACTCTCTGAAACTTCTCCCCCATTGGCATCGATTGCCAAAATGGGCGAAAGTCTTAGAAGACCAATATAAAAGGTGTTCCTCCAAAAGTTGTGTATTTCTCAACAAGAGAGTGGAATGCCATACACATATCCAACGGTAATACTTGGAGGAAGACCAACTATATTGAGGCACCAAGAATGCGAAAGAATGATATGCCACAAAGACATAGCAAAGAGATACACAAGCAATGAAGCAATCAAAAGATACCAATTGAAGCAAGCAAACAAAGGATATCAATTGAACCAACTAGACCAAAGATCCTATGAGCCACATGAATAAAGGATATTATGATACGAGCAGAGGAGTGTTCTAAAGAAACTAGAGAAGCTCCCCATGATTTGTGCACAAATATTATTTTTTTGTATTTGGATACAAAGTGCACAAAATAGAATCATACCTCCCCCAAAATCAATAGAAACTTACAACAAGTGCAAGTGAGCATATAGGAAACAAAGCCTAGCACTTGCAACAAACAAATGGTTGAGCAACATATAAAAGAGGCAACTTAAGAGTAGGCTCAACCAAAAAGATGTGTGTGAGTCATGGCAAAGCACTTGAGAAGACTAATGTAAGGGTGAGCATTAAGCATCAACATAGTCTTGAATAGTGGAGATATAAATGGGTTCACAAGCACACTAAATATGCAAAAAGTATAACCAATACTTGTGACATCCCATGGTGAAGATAGAAAACGAAAGCCTCATCAAGACGAGGGATACCAATTAAGATGGCAAAAAGCCTCGTCAAGACAAGCATGAGGAAAATGATCTTCACCACACAAGAGTGCATTAAGATGCAACGAGATATGACCCGCACTCAAGGCACACACTTTCACGGAGCCACCAAAGAAATAACATGAGAAAGAAACGGTGGACGTGAAAGAAAGGGATATCAACTAGATATGCAACTTCTCTCAAGTGTATAAGATTCTAGGTAGATGAAGATCATGATGATATCAATCCACAAAGAAGGATGTACACACGAAATAGTTACAAAAAGGAAAGAACAAGATATCCACAAGGAAGTCTTAAATATACCAATAAGATATTTGCTTGAAAGCATAGCTCTTGGCTAGATATGGTCTTATTGTATATAAATGAAGTCCAACAACACATCCATCAAAGACATCACAACTAGCAACAAGAGATTATTGTTGGGATGCTTTGAGAAAGGAAACAAGTATCACAAGAAAGAATGAATAATATGCCATGATACAACCTACACAAGGTTGATGCAAGAGACTGTGCATGAAGTATATGAAGATACTTGTTACCGAGTTGACATTGGACGGATGTAGTAGATACCAATTGAAGGTAGATAGTAGTTCATTGATCATCCTAGCTTGACTCCAATAAGCACATGGTGACAACACCTTCCTTGTGAGTGAGCCGAGCATCCAATGCATCTCCAATTGTTCCTAGAACAACAACACAAATAGAATGGTATCCAAACTCATTGGGACCAAAGAGTTAGCAAACCAACAATGCATATGACAAACTCCACATAAATATGTGCATATAGATATGAAATAGAATTTCATGCACATCTTAGCCAATTAGAGACTTGGTGGAGTTTCCCTTATATATTGGGTCAAAGAAAGTAAGCATCCCAAAGAAATTACATGAAGTTAATATGCATGCTCAAGACTTTCAAGAACCGATGCCAAATGACAAAGAAATACCAAGTGAAGAAAAGATATCAAATGAATAAATCATCACTTGGAGGATATCAATTGAAAGATACATCAAGGAATGAGATATCCATTGATACACGCAAAAAGAAAGATGTTACACTCCCAAAAGAGAGAGAATGGTCCCAAACAAACCAACTGCTCTACAAAGTTTCATGATGGCACAAAGTACCAAAAAGAAACGGCTTGCCTTCCACCAACACACTTGATAAGGATCACAAGATGAGTGTTCTATAGAAAATACGATAGCTCCCCCACGAGTAGTGCATTATAGAGAATTTGCATTTGAATACAAAATGCACAAGGTGGGATCACCACTTTCACTATATCTAGAAAACACTAGACAAGATCAAGAAATTAACAAGATCCACAAGTGATTTGGAAGACAACGGGAGATAACACAATCCATGGCAAGAGATAAGGAAAATAAAAGCAAAAGCCAATGAAAGATGATCATTAAATTCTACCACACAAAAGTGAGTACCAATTTTCAAAAGACAAGAAGTATTTGGAAATAATTCCCGGTGGTAGATAACAGGGATATCCAACATCATCTTCACACCAAACACAAGCAAATTGCAACTTGTAGAGCTAACATGCCACCTAGGAACAAGATAATTTACAATATCAATTCTAGGTGACACTATCTCAAATGAACACATTTTCTAGGCTTGTAATATGCATATAGCATATTACTCCCCCATAATGTCATACCAATAAAAACTTAATAAGAGGTAATAAGAGGATCCAACAAGAGATAATTAATGGATTATTTAGAATTTGAATTTCTCATGAGAGATATACCACCTAGCGACTAGATAATCTTGTAATATCAATACTAGATGGTATTCCTCATGTACACACATTTATAGGATTGTGAGATGGACAAAGCACATCACTCCCCAAAATGGGATGTTCCATTAATCTCTCACACGAGCCAACTAGGATACAAACAAGAAGCATAAAGTCTCAACGCACGACACACACGTACATGATGTGCAAACCAGCACACACATACTTGATTACTAAAGATAAGCAAATTGGAGGCACAACATATACAAACACATGCAAGGAACAAAACCAAAACATGCAAAGGGGCAAGTAACTTTCAATGTAAACAATTTAAGTACAAGTTATCGCAAGGAGGCACATTGGATATAAGATAGAAACTTGATAACCCAGTTGACTTGGCTTGAGACAATATGAATGATGAAGATCCCTTAATTCTTCATGATGTAGCCAAGTCTCCAATGCCCTCCAACAACACCTATTGATCAAGTTTGAGCTTGTTGGTCCCCAACCAAGTTGGGTCCTAAGAGGTTAGTCGCAATAGGCTTGGCAACCCAAATGGTTCTTTTCTTGACACCACTTTGAGTACCAACAAACTTGGCAAACACATTGCCAACCTTATCCTTACCAAGAGAATAGATATTATCAATAATAATTGGGTTCGATAAGTTACCACTAGTGCATGAAGAAGTGACATGACCTTTCTCATGACATAAGTAGCAATGTCTACTCTTCATTTTCTTCTCACTTGATTTCTCAACAAGAGAAGCATTAACTTGAGTCTTCTTGGAAAGTGGCCTTTCTTCAACTTGAGGTTGAGCACGAGATTGAACTTGTGGCCTCTTCCCTTGTTGCTTGTCACTAATGGCCTTCTTATTCAATGGGAAAGATCTAACATGATGCCCTTCAATTTTGCACCTGAAGCAAACAATCTTGGCCGAATTCTTGACTTGTTCTTGGCCCTTATTCTTGTTCATCTTGGACTTCTTCTTCTTATTGGAGTTGAGTCCAAGTCCACCTTTGTCATTGGGGGATTTTTTCACACTCAAGATATTTTTGAGTGTGGATTTCCCTTCATGACACTTTTCCAAGTCTTTCTTCAAAGAAGTGACTTGGGCCTTGAGCTCTTTGATTTCCTACACATGGTTAGTCTCAACACAAGCACTAGAGGAAGTATAAGCCTCATCATTAGAGCAACAAGGCAAGGAAAGAAATTCATCACAAGATGTACCAATATTATGCATGGATGAATCACGAGGACTAGCACAAGGCAATATAGCATTTTGACTAAAAGTAGTGCTAGTATCCACATGAGGCTCACTAGATGTTACCTTAGCAATTATGGCCTCATGAGCTATCTTTAGCACATTATGGGATACTAGAAGATCATCATGAGAGCTTGACAGCCTTTCATGGCTTTCTTCCAATTTCCCATAATTGCTAGACAACAACTCAAGTTGAGCCCGAAGCTCAACATTCTCCTTCAAAAAGGATGCTTCACAAGTAATAGAGTTAGTAGCACAAGCATCATCAATAATAGCAAGAGGAGAAGGCAACTTGGCAAGCTCTTTTGAATATGAAGCTTTAAGTTGTGCATGAGACTCGGTGAGTTTGATGAGCTCACTCTTAATAACCCTTGAGCCATTTTTGAGGTGCCCAAAGTCCTCAAGAAGTTTAGCATGCGCAACTTCAAGCTTCTCATTTTTAGTTTCAAAATCATTGGCCACCTCAAGAGCTCTATCATGAGATTCCTTCACTCTAGATAATTCTAGAGCAAAAGTCTCCTCAAGAGATTCCTTGGTGGTTGTTCAAGTTTAAGAGCTTGAGAGAGGTCTGCAATCTCATTAGCGTAATCACGCTCATGACCTTCCATTTTTTCAATGGTGACCTCATGCTCCTCAAGATGAGATTCCAACTCCTCAATATACTTCTTGCCCTCAATGGCAATGGACATGATTTCCATGAAGTTGGAGTGAGTAATTTTATTTTTATGAAGAGCTTTAAAAATCATTTCCCCCTAAAATTTTAAGGAGGCCACATTATTATCCTCTTCATCATTATCCTCATCACCATTAGCATTAACATCATCATCAAGAGACATATTGGGGTTCAAAGTAGGAGATACCTTTGAAGCCTTGGCCATAAGGCATAAAGTAATAGATGATGATGTAGGATCCCTTGAAGCACCATTTGAGACCACGTCTTGTTCCATGGAGTGTTGGGCTTCCTATACATTGTTAGCACAACAAATCGAGGAAATACATGCATTTTTATCATGGCAACAAGATATAGCAGGCATATCATTATGAGATTTAGCCAAGCAATTTCTACATGATATGCACAGACTATCAACACAAGCATGTGAAACATGTAAAGTGCACGAAGTTGAAGGAAATATGCCCTAGAGGCAATAATAAAGTTATTATTTATTTCCTCATGTCATGATAAATGTTTATTATTCATGCTAGAATTGTATTAACCAAAAACATAATACATGTGTGAATACATAGACAAACATAGTGTCACTAGTATGCCTCTACTTGACTAGCTTGTTAATCCAAGATGGTTGAGTTTACTACCCATGGACATGAGTTGTCATTTGATTAATGGGATCACATCATTAGGAGAATGATGTAATTGACTTGACCCATTCCGTTAGCTTAGCACTTGATCGTTTAGTATGTTGCTATTGCTTTCTTCATGACTTATACATGTTCCTATGACTATGAGATTATGCAACTCCCGTTTATCGGAGGAACACTTTGTGTGCTACCAAACGTCACAACGTAACTAGGTGATTATAAAGGTACTTGTTGAGTTGGCGTATTTCAAGATTAGGATTTGTCACTCCGATTGTCGGAGAGGTATCTCTGGGCCCTCTCGGTAATGCACATCACTATAAAGCCTTGCAAGCATTGTAACTAATGAGTTAGTTGCGATATGATGTATTACGGAACGAGTAAAGAGACTTGCCGGTAACGAGATTGAACTAGGTATTGAGATACCAACGATCGAATCTCGGGCAAGTAACATACCGATGACAAAGGGAACAACATATGTTGTTATGCGGTTTGACCGATAAAGATCTTTGTAGAATATGTGGGAGCCAATATGAGCATCCAGGTTCTGCTATTGGTTATTAACCGGCGACATGTCTCGGTCATGTCTACATAGTTCTTGAACCCGTAGGGTCCGCAAGCTTAAAGTTGGGTGAGGATCGGTATTATGAGTTTTTGTGTTTTGATGTAACGAAGGTAGTTCGGAGTCCGGGATATGATCACCGACATGACGAGGAGTCTCGAAATGGTCGAGACGTAAAGATCGAAATATTGGATGACTATGTTTGGACACTGGAAGTGTTTCGGGAGGTTTCGGACATTTACCGGAGTACGGGGGTTACAGACTTCGGGAGTTAATTGGGCCTCATGGGCCTTAGTGGGAGAAGAGGAGGGGCGGCCAGGGCAGCCACGCGCCCCTCCCCCTCTAGTCCAAATTGGACAAGGAGGGGGGCGACGCTCCCCTTTTTCCTTCTCCTCCTCTCTCCCTTCCTTCCCTCTCCTACTCCAACAAGGAAAGGAGGAGTCCTACTCTCGGTGGGAGTAGGACTCCCCCCTTGGCGCGCCCTCCTTGGCCGGCCGCCTCTCCCCCTTGCTCCTTTATATACGGGGGCAGGGGGCACCTCTAGACACACAACTTGATCTGTTGATCTCTTCCAGTCGTGTGCGGTGCCCCCCTCCACCATATTCCACCTCGATCATATCGTAGCGGTGCTTAGGAGAAGCCCTGCGTCGGTAGCAACATCATCACCGTCATCACACCGTCGTGCTGACGGAACTTGCCTGTGAAGCTCTGCTAGATCGGAGTTCCCGGGACGTCATCGAGCTGAACGTGTGCTGAACTCGGAGGTGCCGTGCGTTCGGTACTTGGATCGGTCGGATCGTGAAGACGTACGACTACATCAACCGCGTTGTGCTAACACTTCCGCTTTCGGTCTATGAGGGTACGTGGACACACTCTCCCCTCTTGTTGCTATGCATCACCATGATCTTGCATGTGCGTAGGAGTTTTTTTGAAATTACTATGTTTCCCAACAGTGGCATCCGAGCTAGGTTTATGCGTAGATGTTATATGCACGAGTAGAACACAAGTGAGTTGTGGGCGATACAAGTCATACTGCTTACCAGCATGTCATACTTTGGTTCGGCGGTATTGTTGGATGAAGCGGCCCGGACCGACATTACGCGTACGCTTACGCGAGACTGGTTCTACCGACGTGCTTTGCACACAGGTGGCCGGCGGTTGTCTGTTTCTCCAACTTTAGTTGAACCGAGTGTGACTACGCTCGGTCCTTGAGAAGGTTAAAACAGCACTAACTTGTCGAACTATCATTGTGGTTTCGATGCGTAGGTAAGAACGGTTCTTGCTCAGCCCGTAGCAGCCACGTAAAACTTGCAACAACAAAGTAGAGGATGTCTAACTTCTTTTTGCAGGGCATGTTGTGATGTGATATGGTCAAGGCATGATGCTATATTTTATTATATGAGATGATCATGTTTGTAACCGAGTTATCGGCAACTGGCAGGAGCCATATGGTTGTCGCTTTATTGTATGCAATGCAATTGCCTCAGAATTGCCTTTACTTTATCACTAAGCGGTAGCGATAGTCGAGAAGAAATAGTTGGCGAGACGACAACGATGCTACGATGGAGATCAAGGTGTCGCGCCAAAGGATTTATGGTGATCATGATGGTGCTTGAGATGGAGATCACAAGCACAAGATGATGATGGCCATATCATATCACTTATATTGATTGCATGTGATGTTTATCCTTTATGCATCTTATTTTGCTTTGATTGACAGTAGCATTATAAAATGATCTCTCACTAAATTTCAAGATAAAAGTGTTCTCCCTGAGTATGCACCATTGCCAAAGTTCGTCGTGCCGAGACACCACGTGATGATCGGGTGTGATAAGCTCTATGTTCATCTACAACAGGTGCAAGCCTGTTTTGCACACGCAGAATACTCGGGTTAAACTTGACGAGCCTAGCATATGCAGATATGGCCTCGGAACACTGAGACCGAAAGGTCGAGCGTGAATCATATAGTAGATATGATCAACATAGTGATGTTCACCATTGAAAACTACTCCATCTCACGTGATGATCAGACATGGTTTAGTTGATTTGGATCACGTGATCACTTAGATGATTAGAGGGATGTCTATCTAAGTGGGAGTTCTTAAGTAATATGATTAATTGAACTTAAATTTATCATGAACTTAGTACCTGATAGTATTTTGCTTGTCTATGTTATTATAGATAGATGGTCGTGCTGTTGTTCCGTTGAATTTTAATGCGTTCCTTGAGAAAGCAAAGTTGAAAGATGATGGTAGCAATTACATGGACTGGGTCCGTAACTTGAGGATTATCCTCATTGCTACACAGAAGAATTACGTCCTGGAAGCACCGCTCGGTGCCAGGCTTGCTGCAGATGCAACTGATGACGCACTACAAAAAAAAGACACATCCGTGACATATTGGGCCGAACGAAATTTTTTTCTGTCATACTTATGACACTTCTATGACGATAGTTGTGACAAACCCCGGTATCATCATAGATGTGATGGGGTCCTACTTCTATGACAAAAAATCATGAAAGAAAATGGGCTTTTCGTCCTGGGCGGGCCGGAGACGCAGCTGTATGACATTCTTTGGGCCGTCCATGACGGAAAAAAACGTGGTAGAAGCGAGGGCGAGGAAAATATCGGGGTGTTCCTGGTTACGGTGGGTGGTCGGGGCCGAGTGATGCGCGTTTCTCTCGTACACGCATGCGCGTGGGTGCGAGGCGTTGGGCTCTTACTGAACCCGAGCGAGGCGTTGGGCTCTAACTGAACCCGAGCGATTGCACTGCAGCTACGCGTTCTCGAACCCGAGCGATCGATCGATGGCTGTTAACTGAACTCGATCGAGCGATTCCTTCGCTAGTGCTGCTAACTGAAGCCGATCGATGCTGCCTCTGGATAAACAGTGAGCATTGCTGGGGGGTTTGGATGAACAGTTCCCCGTGGGGGTGGATGAACATGACCCCGTGGTGTTGCCTCTGGATGAACAGGACCCCGATCGATCGAGCCGGTTGGGGCTGGATGAACAGGACCCCGTGGAGGGCTGGATGAACAGGACCACCCCGTGGAGGGCAGGATGAACAGTAGATGATGGAGGGCTGGATCAACAGTAGCCCGTGGAGGGGTGGTTGAACGGGAGCCCGTGGAGAGGGCTGGTTGAACAGTAGCCGGTGGAGTAGCGTGCGGTGGAGGCTGGATGAACAGGAGCCCGTGGATGAACAGTTACAGGTGGAGGCTAGAGGAGGTCGACGGTGGATGAACAGTAGCCCATGGAGGCTGGAGGGGGTCGACGGTGAAGATGATCAGTATCCCGTGGAGTCCTGCTTTTGCGGTACGCCACACCCTCCCGGCGAACAGGACCCCGCTTCGACCGTAAGCGCCCAACGCAAGTCCGCTTCCTCCGCTTTTGCGGCACGCCACACCCTCCCGATCAACAGACCCCGTTTTCGACCGTAGGAGGTCTGCTTTCTCCGCTTTACGGACGCCGCACTTCTCCCGGCGAACAGGATCCTGCTTGAACGTGTCCGGTCGAACACAAGGCCGCTTCTCCGCTTCGCGGTACGCCAGCCTCATTTCCGCCGGCTGTTCCGTCCCAAGCCTCCCGGCGAACACGACAACGGATTCTGTTCTGACCCAGCCGGTTGGCTCCCCATGAACACGCCGACAACGTTGTTTCTCCGTTCTGACCCAGCCATGTACACGAGCCCTGGCCGTACATACGCGCGAGGCGTACGAGACCCCGCTCGTATGTACGTACATGGTCGTATTTACTTTCTTGCACCCTGGCCGTTGTACGTACGTGTACATGCTACGTGCGCGCCTCTACTATGACATGTGCGCGCTTACATCGACCAAGATGTACATACACGTCACACTGAATGACAACGCTACGTGCGCTTCACCAGGTGGGTCCCGACCGCGTGCACTTCCTTGCCTACGAAGATGTAGCTGGTGGGTCCCAGCAGTCAGGGGGAAACGTTTTTTTCGTGAAATACGGTGGCCCGTCCGGTGGGTCCCCGCTGTCACCGGAGGAATAATTATTTTGCGCGTAATAAGGAGGCACTTCCTTGTCTGCGGCCAGGATCCAAATTGTCGCCTCTCCATGTACAGATCCATGTCCGATGGAAGCCATTCCTTGACAATGTTGACCACGCCGCACCGAGAGCACCAGGGCGGTGGACGACAGCGAGGCCTAGGAAGGGGACGATGTGGAGCCGGGGAAGACGCAACAGTGGATTCCCACGCGTAGAGGAGTATGAGGGTTCACTGGTTCGCTGCGGTGTGAGGCTGCCGTCGCCACAGAATAAAAGGGGGTGTGGGTGAGTAGAGGGATGGCCTGGCCAGCGGTGGAAGTAGTAGGGGGCGGTTGGGCCTCCGCTGCATCGCAGCCGGCCACGGGAGGCAGGAGCACGAGGCACGATCGACGCTGGTTTGGGCGGCTGGAGCAAGAAGACCGGAGGTTGAAGAAGCACTACGGCCGTTGGATGGACATCGTACGGTCACTGGAGCTAGAATCGTACATATTGACTAAGTTGACAAAGCCCTCCGTCCCCGTCAACTTAGTAGGCCCACAAGTCAGCCTGCCACTATACTCGGTCCCAGCTAGCAGGGGGAGTATTCATTTTTTTGTGCGTAATAAGGAGGCACTTCCTTGCGTGCGAAGATATAGCTGGTGGGTCCAAGCTGTCAGCGGCGGTAACGTTTTTTTTGTGAAATACAGAGGCCCTTTCGGTGGTCCCAGATGTCAGGTGGAGGAATCATTATTTTGCGCATAATAAGCAGGCATTTCTTTGCGTGCGGCCGAGGACCCAGCTGTCAGCCTCTCCACGTACAGTCCACTTCAGATGCATGTCGGTCGTTGACCATGTTGACCAGGCCGCGCCGAGAGCACCAGGGCGGTGGACGACGGCGAGGCCTAGGAAGGGAATGACACGGAGGCAGGGAAGACTCGGCAGTTGTTTCCCACGCGGAGGGGAGTACGACTGTACGAGGGTTTACTGGTTTGTCTGTCATCGCCGGAGAATAACAGCAGATGTGGGTGAGTAGAGGGATGGCTAGGCCAGTGATGGGAGTACGATGGGGCGGTGAGGCTCATGTGGCAGCACAAACCGTCATGGGAGGAGGGAGCAGCAGTCCACCGGGCGCTTGTTTGAGCGGCTGGAGCAGGAAGAGTAGAGATTGAAGAAGCACGACGGCCGTTGGATGGACATCCAACAGTCATTGCTTGTGCGTCAACCTTTTTTTTGGAAAGCCTCAAATCTGCGGAAAACATCATACAACCCATCTGCCATTATTTCTAATAATCTACAGCCCATTTGCTAATTCTTAAGGTTTTTTTGTGGAGCCCATATTCTTTTTGTTAGCATTACAGCCCATATTGTGGCCATGGTTAAAAAATTATACGGCATTTTGCATATTTCGGTGCGGTCCGAACTGTTTTTAATCCTGAAATTTCGAGTCACATTCAAACTGATTTTAAAAATAAATGTATATCAATATAAAATCCAACAAATTGTCCACGCATAAAAATCAATGCAATTTAAAATCTCGAAATGAAAAAAATAAATTTGAAACTAATTGCCGGTTTGATGTGTTTTAAAAATGTACAACCTATTTCTCATTACTGATAGGCCATTTTCTCGGCCAGCCGAATGAAGCTCACCTCATCTTGAAAGATTTGCAGCCCAACAGGCCTGACAAAGCGACTTACTTGGCAAATCACAAAAAACTGGGCTGTGGCCGTGGACCCACCATCGGCCTCTCCACGACAAGACTCTTCGATGGAAGTCGGTCGTTGACCACATTGACCAAGCCGCGCCGAGAGCACCAAGGCGGTGGACGACGGTGAGGCCTAGGAAGGGGACGGCACAGAGCCGGGGAAGACGCGACAGTGGATGCCCACGCGGAGAGGAGTATGAGAGTTCACTGGTTCGGCTACGGTGTGAGGCTGCCGTCGCCGCAGAATAATAGGGGGTGTGCGTGAGTGAGGGATGGCCTGGCCAGCGGTGGGAGTAGTATGGGGGCGGTGAGGCCTCCGCGGTAGCACAGCCGGCCATGGGAGGCAGGAGCAGGCGGCACGACTGGTGCTGCTTTGGGCGGCTGGAGCAAGAAGACCAGAGGTTGAAGAAGCACTAAGGCCGTTGGATGGACATCGTACGGTCACTGGAGCTAGAATCGTTCATATGGACTAACTTGACAAAGCCCTCCATCCCCATCAACTTAGTAGGCCCACAAGTCAGCCTCCCATAATGGTGGGTCCCAGCTGGCTGGGGGGTATTCATTTTTTGTGCGCAATAAGGAGGCACTTCCTTGCGTGCGAAGATATAGTTGGTGGATCCGACCTGTCAGCGGAGGGAACGTTTTTTTCATGAAATACAGAGGCCCTTCCGGTGGGTCCCTGATGTTAGGTGGAGGAATCATTATTTTGTGCGTAATAAGGAGGCATTTCCTTGTGTGCGGCCGTGAACCCATCTGTCAGCCTTTCCACGTACAGTCCACTTCCGATGGATGTCGTTCGTTGACCATGTTGACCACTCCGCGCCGAGAGCACCAGGGCGGTGGACGATGGTGAGGCCTACGAAGGGAACGACACGGAGCCGGGGAAGACACGACAATGGCTGCCCACACGGAGGAAAGTACGAGGGTTGACTGGTTCGGCTGCCGTCACTGGAAAATAACAGGAGGTGTGGGTGAGTAGAAGGATAGACAGGCCAGGGATGCGAGTATATGATGGGGCCGTGAGGCCTGCCCGGCAGCACAACCGACCATGGGAGGCAGGAGCAGGCGGTTTCGACGGCGCTGGTTTGGGCGGCTGAGGCAGGAAGATCAGAGACTGAAGAAGCACGATTGCCATTAGATTGACATCTAACGGTCTAACGCTGGTAGAGTCGATTGTTGACTAAGTTTCTTTTTTGATAAACCTTGTGTACGCATGAACTTAGTAGGCCCACAAGTCATCCTCCAAATCTGTGGCAGACAACATAGAGCCCATTTGTTGATTTTTAATAATTTGTAGCCCATTTGCTAATTCTTATAAGTAATTTATTACAACCCATTTTCTGCCCAGGACCACGGTCAAAAAGTTCAACCTTATTTTGCATATTTTGGTGGAGTCCGAACTTTTGTAATCTCGAAATGATAAACATTTTTTAAGAACTTATTGATTTGCCAAAAAAAATCCTTTTGTTTTTGTAAGCAAATAAGACGTGGGACAATTGAGTTGGTTTAAGGGAAAACCAGTGTTAAAAAAATCAGCGCTGGGAGGGAAAAGAACAACAAAAATAAGGATGTAAATATGAAAAGTGAATTTTATGTATTTTCAATATAATGATACGTGTATAAGAACTAGTAAAACTATAGGTAGAGATTAGAAAACGGATGTAGGAGATTCGTTTCAAGAGGAAAATAGAACTGGGCTGTGTGTTTGATTCAAGAAAAAGTGCTCATGGATGTTGTAAGACAAAATATAACTAACGCCATGGGCCGAGGCCAAGAGATACCGATGGATCTTTGTGCCCGCTGAGGAGTCCTGGATTAGGGGTGTCCGGATAGCCAAACTATCACCGTTGGCCGGACTCCTGGACTATGAAGATACAAGATTGAAGACTTCGTCCCGTGTCCGGATGGGACTTTCCTTGGCGTGGAAGGCAAGCTTGGTGATACGGATATGTAGATCTCCTACCACTGTAACCGACTTTGTGTAACCCTAACCCTATCCGTGTCTATATAAACCGGAGGGTTTTAGTCCGTGGGACTAACAACAATCATACCATAGGCTAGCTTCTAGGGTTTAGCCTCTCGATCTCTCGTGGTAGATCCACTCTTGTACTACCCATATCATCAATATTAATCAAGCAGGAGTAGGGTTTTACCTCCATCGAGAGGGCCCGAACCTGGGTAAAAACATCGTGTCCCTTGTCTCCTATTACCATCCGCCTAGACGCACAGTTCGGGACCCCCTCCCGAGATCCGCCTGTTTTGACACCGACATTGGTGCTTTCATTGAGAGTTCCTCTGTGCCGTTGCTGTCAGGAAGGATGCCTCATCCCGTCTTTAAAGATGGCACCATTGCTAAAGGAGCTTTCGCCGCCGGCCAAACTCTCCGGCTAGGCGGTTTTCTTATGACCGCATGTTCGGCCGCCGCGCCGATGATGACTTCTCGGGTCATCGAAAGCAATCTTCACGTTAACTCAGAACTCGCCGAGCAGTTAGATCCGATGGAGCTCTCTTCCTTAAACGAGCTCTTGGATCGCATCGCCACCCTGGGAGTCGCTACAGACTACGATCAGATTGAACCTAAAACCGATCTGAGAGAGATCAACTCTCCCCAGGCTACCCACCACGTTGCTGTGGTAGAGGAACAATACGGCGGCTCTTCCCCTACCTTAAGGACTAGCTATGTCCGGATTCCTGACCCCTCCATGCCGGATTCCCGCGGAGGGGAGGACACAACTCAAGCCCTGAACTTAATGTCAGGCAGCGGGCTAGATTCATTGGACAACCTCCAAGAACCCAAGCTTCCAAGTTCGGAAACGTCTTGGCCCCTGAGTCTTAGATCGGACGGGGTTTGGAATTTAATTCCACCCACCCACCCAAACATAAGCGATCTATCCCAAATCCTGCAAGAGCCCGGTGAAACAGTACATCATTACTGGGCCAGATTCCTCCTGGTTATGGACAGGATAAAGGATTGTCGCGAGGAAGACGCAATCTCATTCTTCTGCAATAATTGCATGGACAAGGGAATCCTAAACGCCATAAGTCGTCGTGAAATTACACGCTTCGCTGACTTGGCGTCCATAGTACACAAGTACTGCGCGATGGAGAGCACCTGGAAAACCGAAATCAAATTTTGGGATAATCCGCCCGAATCGACCCTAGTCCGAAATAAAAGGGTGCATCATCACCAGCACCGGGTTACATACCAAAATCAAAAACCCCAAAGGGCATGGAACCGTCTTCGAGGGATGGCTTAATGGACCTGCAAAATTCATAGCACAGAGGGCGCCACTCCAACTCATAGCCTTAGAGCATGTTGGATACTACGGCAGTGGCCAAAAGTGGCGAAGAGCTCTTAGCTCGAGCACCAGCCCAGCAATACCAAAGACGGTATTAATCTTGAGACTTTCGCATCAAATAGTGTGCGAAACGAACACTCCGCAGCCTTGCCGAAGTCTACCAGGTAGCAACAATAAATCCATGGAGTGACACGGTTATTACCTTTAACGCGAGTGATGAACCTAAATTCCGAACAGCCCTAGCACCAGCCGCATTGGTCCTCAGTCCAATAGTGGACGGCTTTCGCCTTACCAAGGTACTCATGGACGGCGGCAGCGGATTAAACCTCATCTACGAGGAAACCCTTCGAAAAATGGAAATAGACTGGAGCCGCATTGAGCAAAGCAGCACAACCTTTAGAGGAATAATCCCGACCGGGAAGCATGCTGTCACAGAAAGATCACACTTGGATGTGGTGTTCGCACGCCGGACAATTATAGGTCCGAGGAGGTCACATTCCAAGTGGCCCCGTTCAGCAGCGGATATCACGCGCTATTAGGCGAGAGGCATTCACAATTTTTCAAGCTATACCCCATTACGGGTACATGAAGCTCAAAATGCCTGCACCAACAGAATTATCACTCCCGCTAGTGACCTGGACATAGCGCTCGCGAAAAATAAAACAGCCGCACTTGCCCTTGAGGCACTATCCAAGCCCTAGCGGCAGAGGAACTCACTGCGCTGCGCTCCCACGGTGAATAGGGACGATGTGATACTCGATAAGAGATCCAAGTCCACCTCTTTTAAACCGCGACAAAATAGTCAAATTCCAAGTCCATCCAACGGACCCTACAAAACGGCCTCCATCGGGCACAATTAAACCCTGATGTGGACGCCAGACCGCGAGAATTCCTACGCCGAAAATTGGGACATTTTGCTGCACCCTTCACCATGCCAGAATCCACGCCGGCTGGCCAAGCACAGCCTAAATATCCTAAAAGGATTCAAGCCAGTCAAACAAGCTCTTCGGCGTTTCTCTGAACCCAAGAGACAGGCCATGGGAGAGGAGCTAGCCAAACTATTGGAGGCCGGATTCATCAGAGATATTAAACATCCGGACTGGCTAGCAAACCTGGTAATGGTACCAAAGAACGACAAATCCTGGCGCCTATGTGTCAATTTTAAGGACCTTAACAAGGCTCGCCCAAAGGATCCCTTCCCCCTCCCCCGCATCGATCAAATTATCGACGCTACCGCAGGACACGATTCATTGTGTTTCCTCGACGCATACTCCGGCTACCACCAAATTAAGATGGCAGAGCCAGACCAAGCCGCAACGACATTCATCACTCCATACGGCCCATTCTGCTTCAACACAATGCCCTTTGGGCTCAAAAACGCCGGCGCAACATATCAGACATGATTCGTATACATGTCCGCAAACCAGATCGGCAAAACAAGGAGGCATACGAGACGATGTGGTCGCCAAATCCAAGCATGTCGAAACCCTAATCGATTTACTTGAGGCTCACATTCGATAATCTCCAACATATGACATCAAGCTCAACCCGAAAAATGCGTTTTGCATCACCGGAAAGCTCTTGGGCTTCATTGTATCCGGTAGAGGAATTGAAGCAAGCCCAGCCAAGATCCGAGCACCGCACAATTGGATATCCCCAAAGACCTCAAACAAATACAAAATTGATCGGATGCGTGGCGGCTCTAAGCCGCTTTATCTCCCGCTTAGGAGAAAAGGCATTACCCTTTATCGCCTCCTCCGGCGCATCAACACTTCGAGTGGATTTGGATGCCGCCACGCCGGACTCAAGAAATCAAAGCCATATTGGCAACAAATCCGTCCTGGCCGCACCCAACATGGGCGAACCAATGCTATTATACATCGCAACAACCCATCAAGTTGTAAGCGTTGTGCTCGTTGTCGGACGAGAAACGGACGGACACAAGTTCCTCTCAAAACCAGTTTACTACGTGTCCACCGTCCTAACTCCATGCAAGTCACGGTACCGCATTATCAAAAGATAGCATACGCGTGTTCATGGCATCCCGGAAGCTGGGACACTACTTTCAAGAGTGTTCGATAACAGTAGCCTCCGAAGTACCTCTTAATGACATTATAAACAACCACGACGCAACGGGCCGGATTGCTAAATGGGCCATAGAGCTCCTCCCATTCGACATAACCTACAAGCCACGGCGAGCTATCAAGTCGCAAGTTTTGGCTGACTTCGTCGCCGAATGGACTGAAGCCGAACTCCCTAAAGAGTACGGCGCATATTCCAACTGGATCATGCTCTTCGACGGCTCCAAAATGTTGGCCAGCCTGGGGGCTGGCGTCGTTCTGACGTCCCCAACCGGAGATACAGTCCAATACGTACTTCAAATAATGTACACAGACTCCAACAACGCAGCCGAATACGAGGCCCTTCTACATGGTCTCCGGATGGCAGTCTCCATGGGCATTCAACGCCTAGAGGTGCGCGGGGATTCGAACCTCGCGATATACCAAATAAATGGGGACTTTGATGCCAAGGATCCGAAAATGGCAGCTTATCGGAATGCCGTCCTAAAAATGTCAGCTCAGTTTGAGGGGCTCGAATTTCACCATATAGCCCGGGATAACAACCAGGCAGCAGAGGTGTTGGCACGCATTGGCGCAAAGCGCGATGCCGTCCCCCCCCAACATCTTCCTAGAGAGGCTTTTCAAGCCATCCGTATTATGGGAGGGAGAGTCCGGAAATAACAACCCGGACCCAACCACACTGCCCCACACTGAACATTCCAACATAGCTGGTGGTTCCACCAACGAAATAACACCACCAGCCCATGCAATAATGGCAGTCATTGCCCCGTGGACAGAACCATTCCTAGCCTACCTAACTAGGCAGGAACTTCCCGAGGACCAAAATGAGGCCCGCTGCATAGTGCGGCGGTCTAAAGCCTATAAAGTCCATGAGGGAGAGCTTTATAAGAAAAGCACAACCGGAGTCCTTCAAAGGTGTATCTCCGAAGAGGAAGGGCAGAATCTCGTGGCTGAAGTTCATGACGGACTCAGTGGGCACCATGCCGCAGCCCGGGCCCTTGTAGGCAAGGCCTTCCGTACAAGATTTTATTGGTCGACGGCCTGGGCAGATGCTCAGGACTTAGTCCAACGATGCGTCGGTTGCCAGCTCTTTGCTAATCAAAGCCACATACCACCCACCGCCTCAAAACTATACCCATCACCGCCCTTGGCAGTGCAGGGGCTTGACATGGTTGGACCCCTTAAAGGAGGAACCCACAAGCAAAAATACCTATTGGTCATGGTGGATAAATTCACCAAATGGATAGAGGCCAAGCTCAGAAGACGGCGAATCCGGACCGATGATAGATTTCATATCAGGGGTAGTACACCGTTACGGCGTCCCCCATAGCATCATCACTGATAACGACACGAACTTCACGACCAACGAGGTCAAACTCTGGTGCAAAAACATGGGCATCAAGCTCGACTATGCTTCAGTCTATCACCCCCAAACTAACGGTCAAGTCGAGCGAGCAAACGGTCTAATCATGAGCGGCATTAAACCCAGACTAGTGCGGTCCCTCAAGGAATCTAACACACACTGGGTAGAGGAGCTCGACTCCGTACTCTGGGGGCTGCGGACCACGCCGAATCGCACTACCGGATTCACACCATTTTTTATGGTATACGACGCAGAGGCAGTTTTGCCCTGCGACATAATTCATGACTCACCTCGCGTGCGCATGTACGAAGAAAGAGAAGCCGAGCTCGATCGACAGGACAGTTTGGACGCCTTGGAGGAGGAGCGCGACGTGGCAAAAGCTCGTTCTGCATTCTATCAACAGCAGGCTCGAAGATATCAAAGAAGGGAAGTACGGGCCAAAGCTTACAATGTTGGCGAACTAGTTCTACGCTTGCCGGACAAGAAAAAGGACAAACTCAAGCCCAAATGGGAGGGTCCCTTCATCATCGACCAAGTCCTAACCGGCGGAGCCTACCGTCTGCGAAATGCATCGGATAACCGACTCGAGCCGAACCCATGGAACGCAGCCCGTCTCCGAAGATTCTACACCTAGCGCCGGATTCTGAGTTCGTCTCCTTCCTCCGTCTATATTTTATACTTTAAGCTGTATTTTATTTCTCTCCTTCTTCCTCCCTTTTTCCGAAGCCGTTAAAGGCTCGTTTGTGCATCGGTCGCACACACTTGATGCGCTATCAGCGCTCATTATACCTGGGGGCTTCTTTAACAGAAGCTTATTTATACGGGCTTTATGCCCAACACATGTGTCACACTTCCGCATGTACCTTTTATTCACCATTATATGCATCGATATGACTTAAGTTTTGGCCAAGCTTGGTTGCTCGGCTCTGTGCTTACCCCTCGCTCCCGATTGTTCGCTAGGTGGTAAAGGAGCACCTCTGCTTGTTACCGCCGGTCACCGGATGTGTACCTCAGACCGGGTGAAGCCGAAAGCTAGCGTTCTTAACGGAATATTCGGTTGGTGAACTAAAAGACGATTTTTATTTTTCATTTATCTGCCCCGGATGCTTTTATGCTTTTTATGCAGTCCGACATGCACTTTAGGGCATGCCTCCTGTGAAAGGAACCCCTAACGGAACTATTCTCCCTGGAAGATGTTTCTTACTAACCATGTAATATAACATAACTAGTTGGGCACTTGTCTGATAAAGCACTCATGACCCCTACGCCTGGTCTCCACGCATGCCCCGGTTTTTACATAACCGCGAGGGTATTCGGACACACTCTGGACTATTGAGTCCCGAGGTTGAAGCGAAAAGGTCCGCTATGACAAACGATCTACAATCCGGCTAGAAGGCATTTTACCTGTCATTTTAAATTACATAGTCAAATTGACTGATTATATTCCTCTTCAATACCATCTAGTAGGCTGTCTAGTTTACAGTCCTGCTGGGAATACTTTGCGGTCAACTCTACTTGGCCGTACACTAAGCTCACAGGGATCTCCTTCCCGTCGGGCCCCACAGGTCCGACCTCGGCCATGTGGTTTGGGTCCACCTTCGTGTACCGCGTCTTCACCATGGCCCAGCCTCCTAGCGCCTTTGAGCGACAGCCGATATCTTCCATAATCGGAGCGCCGCCGTGCTCCTGAAGCTTCTCTGCAAGCTCTCCAAGGCCTTCGGGAAGGGAGATAGATGGCCACAAGGCCTGGGCGACGCCTTTCATCACCTGTCGAACTCGTTCGTGCAGTTGCACTAGCTCGAGAAGAAGGTCACCCGTAGGACCGGCATTTCCACCACAGATCGACCCGTGAGCATACCTCTGAGACATAACTCGTTAGTTGACTTCCTCGCCGAACTCTTTTTCAAAGTTCGCTCAAGCACTTACTATAAATGTCGCGACGAAGTCGCCGATTCTCCTTCACGGAGTCACACAGCTGGGCACGAACATCCTTTAGCTCCTCACCCAGCTGGGTGTTGGCATCTTGGAGATTATTTTTCTCTTGCCTCACCCTTGTAAGCACATTCTCGCCGGCCTTCAACCAGCGCAAGAGCTGTTGCTTGTCCGGATCTAGTCCGGCGCCATCTGCAATACTATTGTCAGATTTACACACACGTCGCACCTCACAAACTACTTATCTTTTGAAGCATATATTACCAGAGGGAGTCTCTGTGGCCCCCCAGAAGCGCTAGTGCGGCCTCAAGTTGGGCCTTGCATTCTTCAAGCTCCCGGACAGTCGGGTATTCTTTTTGTAAGATCCTCAGATAACAAATGATCCTTAAATCAGTTATTCTAACTATTTTAAGTCTCGGGGCTCTTGGCATATATAATCACAAATTTCTCACCAGTATGTCCTTTACATACCGCTCCGTGGCTCGCTAGACCATCTTGAGCGGCACAGAGGTGCGATCTCCCGAATTGAAGGCATTTAATGCCTCTTGGGAGAAACATGCGTCACGAAGAACTGTCCGGCGGCGCCTGTGATTCATGGCACTCTCCACCTCGGAGTTGGTGGCAAACAATCTGTCGACATCCTCTGCCGGAGGAACATCCGACGCACGCCTCATGCTCGCCTCCGCTTCTGGACCCGGCTTTGGAGCCTGGCTGGCGGAGGCTCGGTTGGCAACCTCTCCGGACACAGTCCGGCGAGCGCTCTTTTTCCTTAAAAGAGCACCAGCGTTAGTACGCCTTCCAGGAATCAATCCTGGAAATATGGTGACACGCCGTACCATTGGGGCGGCGTTTCGAGCTGAACCGCACTTCTTTTTAGCCTGCGGGGCCGTGCTGCCCCCTGTTGGCTAGCCGTCGCGGGCTCGGCCTCCTGCCTCGAAGGCACCCCCTGCGATACACCATTGGTATACGGTGATAAAAAATAAGCATGGATGGGTCATTATCAGAGTATTGGGACCTCGGTCTCAGTTACCTGTGAGGCTGGAAGTATTCCGGGGTAATCGGCCGTAATGGCAACGAAGGCATTATCGATGCTCAGTTGGTGAAATACCCCATCAATGAGCTCCACCAATATGTATGGATCTTCTTGGGAGGCCGGATCGAGGAGCCGTTCCGGATCCTCGGGTTGTGGAGGCGGGCTGTTTATGTCTTTTACGGCCTGGCGCAGTTCCTGCGTCAAAATCACAAAATGAGATACCTAACCATGGGAATACGGATCGGATGTGCAAAAAAGAAATGTCCGCTTACCCAGCTTCGAGGATTGTTCATAGCAAACCGCTCAATGGACCGACGCGAGAAAATCCTCCTCTTCTCCCTTGTACAGCAAGGACAAGATCTTCACCAGATCGGTGACCGATCCCGCCCCTTACGGCCATGACGGGTGGCATCGCCCTCCCGCTGAAATCCCACATGGGTGGCCCCTATAATTGGAGCGGCTGCACCCCCGCATAATACATGTGGCCATGACACCGATCATGGTTAGTCCGGAATGAGCTAACAATCTTATCCGGCTCATCAGGTAAAGAACGTCCCTGTCGTCTTCCCTCTAGGGGCTTCGCGGGCGCCAACTCAGGCGTTTCTTCAAAGGAGCATTGCTGAACTCCGGAGACCGATCCGAACAGGATCCAAAGAGCGGACGCCTTCTATATAAACCATTCAAGGCCAGTCTTGGACGCTTCTTCGGGTTCCGGATAGATATCCGGTCCCGCGATGCGCCACAGCTCGGCACCGCCCACTTGATATATTGACCCCTCATGAGAGCGGGTAGAAGGCAGAATAATCTCTTCCACAGCGCAAAATGAGCCTCGACGCCAGAACAGTTTGCAAAGGGCTACTGAAGCCCGCGATGTGCAAAATGGAGGCAGCGTAAGGTGGTGCAACTGGAGGCCGAGAACTCCAAGTGCCCCGGAGAAACGGATGAATTGGAAATCCGAGTCCTCTTACTAGATAAGAGATAAAGCATACCCGCCTCCTTTGGAGGGGTCGGAACACTCTCCGCTTGCTTTCCGCCTTATAGGTGGCGAGTCCGCTCGAACCGGAACCATGAAGGCCGGGGGAAGAAATCCCTTGGTTTGGAGTGTCACTAGCTCGCTATGCGGGACTGAGCATCTCTCCCAATTTCCAGGCTGAGGGCCGGGAGCGCGAGAGGAGAAGCCGCGTCGAGTGTCCATGATGGAATGGATTTTTTTCAGAGGCGCTCCGATGAAAGCTCGCGGAGGGAGGATGGAGTGACTCGGATCTAGATCCTCGTCCCTTTTATAGACGGCTCATTTGCGCAACTAGGGGGATAAGTGTAAAAATACCCTGGCGTTTCACATTCATTCAACACGTGGAAGATGGCCATTATTGGGCGTGGAAGCCAAGGAGCGCAACATTTATCAGAACCCGGACACTATTCGACAAGTATATGGAATTTGGAGAAGAACCCGCCGCAATGTCAAGACACCCACGCTACCGGACTCATCGCCATTGAAGCCTGGTTCGGGGCTACCGAGGGAGTCCTGGATTAGGGGTGTCCGGATAGCGAACTATCACCGCTGGCGGACTCTGGACTATGAAGATACAAGATTGAAGACTTCGTCCCATGTCCGGATGGGACTTTCCTTGGCGTGGAAGGCAAGCTTACGATACAGATATGTAGATCTCCTACCATTGTAACCGACTCGTGTAACCCTAACCCTATCCTGTGTCTATATAAACCGGAGGGTTTTAGTCCAGAGGGGCTAACAACAATCATACCATAGGCTAGCTTCTAGGGTTTATCCTCTCGATCTCGTGGTAGATCCACTCTTGTACTACCCATATCATCAATATTAATCAAGCAGGAGTAGGGTTTTACCTCCATCGAGAGGGCCCGAACCTGGGTAAAAACATCGTGTCCCTTGTCTCCTGTTACCATCCGCCTAGACGCACAGTTCGGGACCCCCTACCCGAGATCCGCCGGTTTTGACACCGACACCCGTTGTCATCATGGGCTGGGCCTGTTAAAAACAAAACCAAGCCTGGGCAGTCTACAACCCAGTTGAAACTTGCTCGACCTGAAAAAATAATATACGTGCTCAATAAACGAGAGAATTCCGCAAGTACAGACTGATAACTGGGATGCATCAGGGTTACTTTTTTCATCGTGATAATAAGAGCATGCACTTGTTTTGAAAAATTTGGAGAACTGGGAATTTGAACTACAGGTGCTTATGCTACCCATCAAATAAAAATCAGGTGCCTGAAAATTCGTTTCGAAACAAATGATTCAGATTTATATCCACATCGACCCTCGGCATGATGGTTGGAAGCAAATGCCAAGTTCATACCAAAATATCGTTAACAACAATACCAACTTGCGGACGACAAGGTAGTACAAGTACCAATACCAAACTAACTCCTGGCCCTAGTGTTCATCTGGTAGAAAATCTTGCAGAGGACCAGCTCCCGCTCCTTCTCTTGCTCCACGTCCCCGAGGTGGTTGATAACCCACAAGTATAGGAGATCAGTTGTAGCCTCTTTCGATAAGTAAGAGTGTCTAACCCAACGAGGAGCTAAAGGTAGAACAAATATTCCCTCAAGTTCTATCGACCACCGATACAACTCTACGCACGCTTAACGTTCGCTTTACCTAGAACAAGTATGAAACTAGAAGTACTCTGTAGGTGTTTTTGGATAGGCTTGCAAGACAATAAAGAGAGCACGAGAATAAAAATTAGGGGCTGCTAAGTTAAAAACACAACTAAAGTATATATAGCGAGTGTGGAAAAGTGGTGGTAGGAGTTGCGAAATTATCCCTCAAGCAATTGACTACTTTACTAGACCGATAACAAGTATTATGTGGGAGAGGCCACTGCTAGCATGTCATCCATGACTTGGAATTCTATGCTAAGTTATATTGGCCCCCCTTCAATCCCGTATGCATCAATTTCTATGCTAGGTTGAAGCTTCTGTCACTCTTTCCCTCCAATACATAGTCCTATCAACATACAACTAACCCTAAGGTGTGATCCACGCGCGCGCTCATATGATGGGCACCAAAGGACAGCAACATAACCACAAGCAAATTAAATCAATCATAGCAATTCATCAACCACCGATAGGACAACAAAAATCTACTCAGACATCATAGGATGGCAACACATCATTGGATAATAATATGAAGCATAAAGCACCATGTTCAAGTAGAGGGTACAACGGGTTGTGGGAGAGTGGACCGCTGTAGATAGAGGGAGGAAGGTGATGGAGATGTTGGTGAAGATGGCAGAGGTGTTGGTGAAGATCGCGGTGGTGATGATGATGGCCACGGCAGCATTCCGGCGCCACCGGAAGAGAAGGGGAGAGGGGGCGCCTTTGTCTTCTTCTTCCTTGACCTCCTCCCTAGATGGGAGAAGGGTTTCCCCTCTGGTCCTTGGCCTCCATGGCGTGGGAGGGGCGAGAGCCCCTCCGAGATTGGATCTATCTCTCTGTTTCTGCGTTCTATTCTGGCTCTGTTTCACCGTTTCGTGTATATATGGAGATCCGTAACTCCGATTGGCCTGAAACCTTCGCCATGATTTTTTTCCCGAATATTAGCTTTCTTGCGGCAAAAGAAGAGCGTCAACCGCCTTACGGTGGGCTCACGAGGGTAGGGGGCGTGCCCCTTGCCTCATGACCACCTCGGGCACTGATTCGCGTTGATTTTCCTTCCAACTTTTCCATATTTTCCAAAAATAAGCTCCGTCAGTTTTTATCCCGTTTGGACTCCGTTTGATATGGATATTCTGCGAAACCAAAAACATGCAACAGAAAGGAACTGGCACTGGGCACTGGATCAATATGTTAGTCCCAAAAATAGTATAAAAAGTTGCCAAAAAGTATATGGAAGTTGTAGAATATTGGCATGGAACAATAAAAAATTATAGATACGACGGAGACGTATCAGCATCCCCAAGCTTAATTCTTGCTCGTCCTCGAGTAGGTAAATGATAAAAAAGATAATTTTTGATGTGGAATGCTACCTAGCATAATCTTGATCATATGTCTAATCATGGCATGAATATTAAGACACGAGTGATTCAAAGCAATAGTCTATCCTTTGACATAAAAATATTAACACTTCAAGCATACCAACCAAGCAATTATGTCTTATTGAAATAACATTGCCAAAGAAAGCTCATCCCTACAAAATCATATAGTCTGGCTATGCTCCATCTTCACCACACAAAGCATTCACATCATGCACAACCCCGATGACAAGCCAATCAATTGTTTCATACTTTTGACGTTCTCAAACCTTTTCAACTTTCACGCAATACATGAGCGTGAGCCATGGACATAGCACTATAGGTGGAATAGAATATGATGATGGGGGTTATGTGGAGAAGACAAAAAAAGGAGAAAGTCTCACATCAACTAGGCGTATCAACGGGCTATGGAGATGCCCATTAATAGATATCAATGTGAGGAGTAGGGATTGCCATGCAAAGGATGCACTAAGAGCTATAAGTGTATGAAAGCTCAAACTGGAAACTAAGTGGGTGTGCATCCAACTTGCTTGCTCATGAAGACCTCAGGCATTTGAGGAAGCCCATCACCGGAATATACAAGCCAAGTTCTATAATGAAAATTCCCACTAGTATATGAAAGTGAAAGCATAGGATACTTTCTCTATGAGAACATGGTGCTACTCTGAAGCACAAGTGTGGTAAAAGGATAGTAACATTGCCCCTTCTCTCTTTTTCTCTCATTTTTTTGGTGGGCTTCTTTGGCCTCTCTTTTTATTTGGGCTTCTTTGGCCTCTTTTATTTTTTGTAAAGTCCGGAGTCTCATCCCGACTTGTGGGGGGATCATAGTCTCCCTCATCCTTTCCTCACTGGGGCAATGTCCTAATAATGATGATCATCACACTTTTATTTACTTACAACTCAATATTACAACTCGATATCTAGAACAAAGATATGACTCTATATGAATGCCTTCGGCGGTGTACCGGGATGTGCAATGATCTAGGGTAGCAATGACATCAAAAAATGAACAAGCCATGAAAACATCATGCTAGCTATCTTACAATCATGCAAAGCAATATGACAATAAATGCTCAAGTCATGTATATGATGATGATGGAAGTTGCATGGCCATATATCTCGGAATGGCTATGGAAATGCCATGATAGGTAGGTATGGTGGCTGTTTTGAGGAAGATATAATGAGGCTTATGTGTGACAGAGCGTACCATATCACGGGGTTTGGACGCACCGGCGAAGTTTGCACCAACTCTCGAGGTGAGAAAGGGCAATGCACAGTACCGAAGAGGCTAGCAATGATGGAAGGGTGAGAGTGCGTATAATCCATGGACTCAACATTAGTCATAAAGAACTCACATACTTATTGAAAAAATCTATTAGTCATCTAAACAAAGTACTACGCGCATGATCCTAGGGGGATGTATTGGTAGGAAAAGACCATCGCTCGTCCCCGACCGCCACTCATAAGGAAGACAATCAATAAACACCTCATGCTCCGACTTCGTTACATATCGATTCACCATACGTGCATGCTACAGGACTTGCAAACCTCAGCACAAGTATTTCTCAATTTCACAATTACTCGACTAGCATGACTCTAATATCACCACCTTTATATCGCAAAACTATTGCAAGGAATCAAACATATCATATTCAGCGATCTATAAGTTTATGTAGGATTTTATGACTAACCTTGTGAATGACCAGTTCCTGTCATCTCTCTAAATAGATATAAGTGAAGCAAGAGAGTTTAATTCTTTCTACAAAATATATGCCCACGCTCTAACAAATATAAGTGAAGCAAAAGAGCATTCTACAAATGGCGGTTGTCTAAGTGAAGAGAAACAGGTAATCCAAACTTCAAATGATATAAGTGAAGCACATGAAGAATTCTATAAAGCCATACTCAAAAGATATAAGTGAAGTGCAATGAGAATTCTATAAATCAACCAAGGACTATCTCATACTAGCATGGTGCATAAAAGAAAAATGAAAACTAAAAGCAAAAGACGCTCCAAGATTCGCACATATCACATGAATGAAACGAATCCGAAAACATACCGATATTTGTTGAAGAAAGAGGGGTTGCCTCCCCAACATCCCCAAGCTTAGACTCTTGAGTCTCCTTGAATATTTACTTGGGGTTCCTCGGGCATCCCCAAGCTTGAGCTCTTGCCTCTCTTCCTTTTCCTCATATCGAGACATCCTCGATTAGACACTACATCCACACAAAACTTCAACACAAAACTCGGTAAGATCCGTTAGTATAATAAAGCAAATCACCACTCTAAGTACTGTTGCAAACCAATTCATATTTTGTTTTTGAATTGTTTCTACTATAATACAGCTTTTCCATGGCTTAATCCACTGATATAAATTGATAGATTCATCAAAACAAGCAAACTATGCATCAAAAACAGAATCTGTCTAAAACAGAATAGTCTGTAACAATCTGAACATTCATCATACTTATGATACTTGAAAAATTCTGCCAAAATTAGGAAAAATAAAAAAATTGTACAGAAAGACAGTGCAAAAAGAATCAGAACAATTTGACGTTCCAGTAAACAATTAAAATTCGCGCACTACAGCCAAAGTTTCTGTCCTGCACCGCACAAACCAACAAGTATTGTAAACATCCTAAAGGCAAATCTTGGCACATTATTTTTATAATACAATGGAATTGTACAAGGGGATAATTATTTTTGTTCAAAAGTTTATGTAATCAAGATTCACAAAGTTGCCGTGAGCATGAACAAAGTTCAAGGAGCTCTCCCACTTCAACAATGCTTGTCTTTCTCACTTTCGCTTTTCTTTTTGAAATTTTTTGGGTTCCCCTCTTTATTTTTGTTGTTTTTAAACTATATAAAAGCACTCAAAAGAAATAAATGAATCTCTAAAACTTTCGGGTTGTCTCCCTGGCAACGCTTTCTTTAAAGCCATTAAGCTAGGCATATAGTGCTCAAGTAGTGAATCCACCCGGATCCCAAGGTATATCAAAGCCAATTTTCATTAACAATGATTTGTAATTTAGTAGTGAGCACAAAGCAACATTTATCAAGCAATTACGAAGTCTAACTCTCTTCCTATGCATCGGCATGTCATAAAATAACAATTCATGCACACCTAGTAAAGGCCAATGCATTGTATAAACAGTTTCTTGCAATTTTATCATGTTGGAAACATAGAGAGGTGGAGATATAGTTCCTCTCTCATAATAATTGCAAGTAGGAGCAGCAAGCACATGCATATTATATCTATCAAAATCATCATGTGCAACAGTAAAAGGCAACCCATCAATGTAATCCTTAATAAGTGCAAACTTCTCCGATATAGTGTAGTCAGGAGAATTCAAAAAGATAATAGGACTATCATGCGTGGGTGCAATAGCAACAATTTCATGTTTAACATAAGGAACTATAGCAAGTTCATCTCCATAAGCATAATTCATATTGGCATCTGGGCCACAAGCATAGCAAGCACCATCAAAAAGGGATATTTCAAGAGAATCAATGGGATCATAACAATCATCATAGCAATCATCCTTCGGTAAGCACGAAGGGGAGTTAAATAATGTATGAGTTGAAGAGTTACTCTCATTAGAAGGTGGGCACGGGTGATCAATCCGCTCTTCCTCCTTTTGTTCTTCGCTCTCCTCATCATTTTTTTCATCGAATGAGCTCATAGTTTCATAAATTTCTTCTTCCATAGCTTCCTGCAAAATATTAGTCTCTTCTTGGATAGCGGAGACTTCCTCAATAAATTGGTTAACATAGGCATTAGAAGCATAATTCTCATAACAATATTCAAGTATGGCAAAATTTTAAGATTTGTAAAGAGTAGCATCATACTTTTCAATCAAAGAAGCAATTTCAAAAGCACCCATAAAAGCAACAAATTCTTCAATTTGTTGAACATCATAGTAACTATAAACACCCTTAGCATGATACCGTTATCAATAAACTCACATTGGTAGGGAAGGTGTTTTTTAGGGGTTTCAGAACAACAAGTAAAATCATATTCCCAACATAAATTCCAAGAATAGCATTGTAAACGTTCAATTTGATCCCATAATAGTTTCCCTTTTTCAGATATACGGTGTCGCACATAACAAGCATGCTCATCTAAAGATTTGCCCTCAACTAAGCTAGTTGGGGTTTCGGCACGAGCACAAAGGGATCGAAGATGATCCAAGTAAAAAGCTTCAGCGGTGTGATAGATTTTGAGTCGTTCTTCAACCATTGGTTCAGTAGGTACAACTAATTTTTTTGGTATTTTGCGTTTCCTACCCATGACTAAAGATAGAAAACAACTAAGAACAGCAAATAAAAATTACTTAGTGATAAAGCAAACAAGCATAGACGAGAATATTCACCCCACGCTATTGCTCCCCGGCAACGACGCCAGAAGAAGGTCTTGATAACCCACAAGTATAGGGGATCAATTGTAGCCTCTTTCGATAAGTAAGAGTGTCGAACCCAACGAGGATCTAAAGGTAGAACAAATATTCCCTCAAGTTCTATCGACCACCGATACAACTCTACGCACGCTTAACGATCGCTTTACCTAGAACAAGTATGAAACTAGAAGTACTTTGTAGATGTTTTTGGATAAGCTTGCAAGAAAATAAAGAGAGCACGAGAATAAATCTAGGGGCTGCTATGTTAAAAACACAACTAAAGTAAATATAGCGAGTGTGGATAAGTGGTGGTAGGAGTTGTGAAATTGTCCCTCAAGCAATTGACTACTTTACTAGACCGATAGCAAGTATTATGTGGGAGAGGCCACTGCTAGCATGTCATCCCTGACTTGGAATTCTACGCACTTATGATTGGAATTATTAGCAAGCATCCACAACTACTAACATTCATTAAGGTAAAACCCAACCATAGCATTAAGATATATTGGTCCCCCTTCAATCCCGTATGCATCAATTTCTATGCTAGGTTGAAGCTTCTGTCACTCTTGCCCTCCAATACATAGTCCTATCAACATACAACTAACCCTAAGGTGTGATCCACGCGCGCGCTCATATGATGGGCACCAAAGTACAACAACATAACCACAAGAAAATTAAATCAATCATAGCAATTGATCAACCACCGATAGGACATCAAAAATCTACTCAGACATCATAGGATGGCAACACATCATTGGATAATAATATGAAGCATAAAGCACCATATTCAAGTAGAGGGTACAGGGGGTTGCGGGAGAGTGGACCACTGTAGATAGAGGAAGGAAGGTGATGGAGATGTTGGTGAAGATGGCGGAGGTGTTGGTGAAGATCGCGGTGGTGATGATGATGGCCACGGCAGCGTTCCGGCGCCACCGGAAGAGAAGGGGAGAGGGGGCCTGATGGAGTCCTGGATTAGGGGGTGTCCGGATAGCCGAACTATCACCGTTGGCCGGACTCCTGGACTATGAAGATACAAGATTGAAGACTTTGTCCCGTGTCCGGATGGGACTTTCCTTGGCGTGGAAGGCAAGCTTGGCGATACGGATATGTAGATCTCCTACCATTGTAACCGACTCTGTGTAACCCTAACCTTATTCGGTGTCTATATAAACCGGAGGGCTTTAGTCCGTAGGACGAACAACAATCATACCATAGGCTAGCTTCTAGGGTTTAGCCTCTCTGATCTCGTGGTAGATCCACTCTTGTACTACCCATATCATCAATACTAATCAAGCAGGAGTAGGGTTTTACCTCCATTGAGAGGGCCGAACCTGGGTAAAAACATCGTGTCCCTTGTCTCCTGTTACCATCCGCCTAGACGCACAGTTCGGGACCCCCTACCCGAGATCCGCCGATTTTGACACCGACATTGGTGCTTTCATTGAGAGTTCCTCTGTGTCGTCATCCTTAGGCCCGATGGCTCCTTCGATCATCAACAACGACGCGGTCCAGGGTGAGACTTTTCTCCCCGGACAGATCTTTGTATTCGACGGCTTTGCACTGCGGGCCAATTCACTTGGCCATCTGGAGCAGATCGAAAGCTACGCCCCTGGCCATCAGGTCAGATTTGAGAGATTGAGCTACACGGCCGACATCGTGGAGACTTGATCTTCGACGGATTCGAGCCACGGCCAAGCACGCCGCACTGTCTCGATGGGCACGATCTAGCTCTGCCGCGAACAAAGGCCACGGAGGTCGCACCAGCGTCGCTCCGACCCTTAGCTCGAGCCGACTCCGCCGATCGAGGACGAGTGGTTGCACACCGCCTCGGGGCTACGATCCCACGGCGATTGAGCTGAACTCCATCCTCGTCCTTTGCGAAGACCGTGACTCAAGGTGCCGGACTCTCTCCGGACTCAACCTCCGCTACCGCCAATCGAATCCAATTGGGCGCCGGTTATGGAGTTCACCGCCATGACATCTTTCACCACTTGCCCTTTGGCGACATCTTGAATTCACTAAAGTCTCTCTCTTTATCAGGAGAGCCCTGGCCGGACTACGGTCAGGAAGGCTGGGATGCGGACGACGAATAAATTCAACGCCCACCCACCGCCCACTTTGTAGCCACTGTCGAAAGCTTAAACAACGTGCTCGATTTCGACTCCGAAGACATCGATGGTATGGACGACGATGTAGGAGACAACCATGAACCAGCACCTATAGGATACTGGACAGCCACCTCATCCCACGACGTATACATGGTGGATACACCTAAAGGAAGTGACGACGAGGAACAATGGGACGCTACGAAGAATAAATCCCTCCAAAAGCAGTCAAAACGGCAACGTAAACGCCGCACCAAGTCCCGCCTCGACAAAGACGGCAGCCACATAGACCCAGCCATAGAGCAGGGCGAACCGTGGACGCATTTAACATGCTATCGAGCAACCGTCCGAACAGGACAACTTGATAAACAACCCGCCCCGACGAAGATAACAGTTCGGACGATCTCACGCCGGACAAATTGTTGGAGCAGAAGAACCTCCACAAAAGGCTCGCCGCCACTGTGCGTAGCCTGAAAAAGCAGAAGCGGAAGCTCAAAACAGCGGAAGATGCACTCAGAATCAGATGGAGCAAAGTACTCAACATCACAGAGAAATACGGCGACAGTCGCCAAACAAAGAGCTACCCGAAGTGCAAACTACTGCCCGAATTCGATGAGGAGGCCGTAGAGCCCCCGCAATCAAAGAACAAAGAGGCTGCCCGGTCGGATAGACGACCACATGGCAAACATGGAGCGGCAAGCGGCGCCGCACACAAGCCGGCACGCGATCCGCATATGGATTCGCATCAAAAGGATGGCCCAGTTAGGTCCATCTATGGGCCGAGAAAGCAAGCTCCTTCAAGCAATGAAACATGCCAAATATCCGAACATCACGGCACACCCAAATATAGGGGCGCCGCACACCCCCTGTGTTTCACCGATGAGGTGCTGGATCACGAATTCCCAGCGGGATTCAAACCCGTAAACATAGAGGCATACGACGGAACAACAGACCCTGGAGTCTGGATTGAGGATTACATCCTCCACATACACAAGGCTAGAGGAGATGATCAAAGGGCCAGCCCGGCATTGGCTCAAAAGCCTCCCTGAAAATACCATTGGAAGTTGGGAAGAGCTCGAGGATGCTTTTCGGGCAAATTTTCAAGGGACTTATGTCCGCCCTCCGGATGCGCATTTATTTAAGTCACATAACTCAACAACCCGAGAGTTAGCCCAAGAATTCTGGAACAGGTTCCTCATAAAAGAACCAAATAGTCGATCGTCCGGACGCCAAGCCTTAGCAGCTTTCAAACACAACGTCCGAGACGAATGGCTCGCTGACACCTCGCCAGAGAAGCCGAGAACAATGGCTGCATTAATAAGCCTCATGACCCGCTTTTGCACGGAGAGGATAGTTGGCTGGCAAGATGCAGTACCAGCGACCCAAGTACATCCAAGTCAGGGATGGAAATGAAAACCACGACGCAGCAAGGACCAGCGCGGACAAAGGGAAACAGCCCAAGAGCGCTGGCAATAACGCCGGATTCGAAGCTCCCGCAGAATCATAAAAGCTGCCCTCAAGGACAACAACGATGAGCTATCCAACCTAAACAAAATCTTGGAAAAATATGCCAAATCCACAAGACTCCGGAAGCTCGCAAACCATACCCACAGAGATTGTTGGGTCTTTAAGCAGTCCGGCAAACTCAATGCCGAACACAAGGGGCTCGACACACCAAGCGAGGACGATGATGAACCCCACAAGCAGAGCACCGGAAAACAAAAGAATTTCCCACAAAAAGTCAAAACAGTGAACTCACTTCAAGTGACAAAAGGGAAAAACAGAGCGATGCCCATAGAAACACCTGCAGCACGGTCTATCCCAGCAGAGTCCCAACGTTAGTTGTCAAAACCAATCACCTTCGACCGTCTGGATTATTCCGGAAGTATCCGGAACGCAGGATGGACTGCCTTGATATTAGATCCTATAATCGACGGACTCCAATTTACACAAGTCCTAATGGATGGAGGTAGCGATCTAAACCTGCTATATCAGGACACATTCCGCAAAATGGGGATAGACCCAACCAAAATTTGCCATAGCAACACCTCCTTCAAAGGGGTAATGCCAGCCTATATGCCCATTGTACGGGCTCCCTGCTGCTAGAAGTTGTGTTCGCTCATCCGACAACTTCCGCCAAAAATTTAACCTTCCACATCGCCCCATTCGAAAGTAGCTATCAAGCACCATCGGGCGTGAAGCTACCGCTTTAACGCAATACCTTATTATGCATCTCTTACACTTAAAATGCCCGTCCACGCGGCATCATCTCATTAAAAGGGAGTATCAAGTGTTACTCGAGCACGGAAGAACGTGAGACTGCCTTGACAGCCCCACACTAATCCGCCCGCTAATCAAAGCAGATGAATAGGTCATTCAACCCCGGACATGGCTAGACGAGTCCGCGTAAACATATAAACGCCTACTAGCAGCATACCCCCGTACAAGGGGCTGCACGCATGTACAACAAGAGACAATAAAGCTCAATTTTATTCACTTTTCGAACCTTACTCTGTTTATTTAATACAAAGTACATTTTTCGCATGATTTTTTTTCTTTTCTTTTCAACTAAGTTCTTCTCTTTCACAGATGAACACCGTGCTACACCCGTCCAGGATACGGCACAACGGAGACACAGGCGCAGACGTGCAGTAGGGACCCGTTGCAAGGATTCTTTTCAGATTAAGACCCTGCGTAAACCTTTTTACTGCCTCTTGTTGATACACATCCCCGGTTTCTTGCTATAACCGAGGAGGAGGCTGGCGTTTTGGCATCGGCCGCACTGTAACTTTTTGCTGCATTTGGACACTAGGGGTTAGGGCATTATTATGCCCGCTTTCATAAAGACCGAATACCTTAGGGAGTGTTCGACGCCTCGAGTTAGGCCTTATATGCATCAGCTCCAAATCATGTCTTTGGTCAAATGTTGGGTTTGCCCGGCTCCTGTGTTTTGCTGCCTTACGCCCGCTCTATCGGCTAACGCGTACCGGAGAACTATCGCGATTGTGCCCGGTTCGCCAGTGAGCACCTCAAGAGAGAAAGCCAAAACTGATCGTCATGATATAGCGTGAGACTGGTCAACCACTGATGACCCACCGGAATGTTTAGAATTTCAAGATTAACGAAGGACTGCTTCCGTCAGCACATACGCGCCGAATTCGGGAGAGCGCGTGCCCCTAGGGGCTATATAGTAGCCCCACCATCGAACTCCTATGGCTAAGTGAAAGTGATAAAGCATTATAGTCTGTTTGCCTAGTTTGCTACGCTATCACCTCCTTTACAGACCAAGATGTTGGATTATGTGAAAATGCGTTTTTTCCAAACACCCCGCATTATGTGCGTGGGGGCTGAAGCCAAGACTGCCATCTTTCAAAGTTATATACACATATACATCAACGGCCAAGACAGAGGTATTTTAATACTTGAAAGCACAAGTATAAAAAGCTCTTATATTATATTGAAACATTGTTTTCACAAATCATACATGTCATTAAAACATAACATCCTTCGAGCACTACGTCTCAATTAAATGAGCGCCCTGCAGGACTTCCTCAAAATAGTGCTTGGCAGGTACTAAACTTCGTCCGAATCTTGGGATGCAACGTCGGTGGCCCTCATCTCCGCCCAGATGTCTTGACACGGGCAAGAGCCATCCACAAGACACTCTATGCATGATGACCGCCTCATTGCATCGATATGCGGCACCGCACCAAGGAACTGTTGCACCAAGCCAAAATAACTCTTCGGCTCGGGCCTTTTCGCCACAAATGAGTCACGACAGCCTTCATGGCAAGTCCGACAACCTATTCAGCTCAGCCCATTCGCCAAACGATCGGTTAATGAAAGTGGGCGCCCGGACTAGGGAACTGCGACCAAAAAGCTCTTCCATTCTGTGATCCTTTGACCTCGGAAGTATTCGGTCGCGTCTCATGGCACTCGCCGCCAAGTCCGTGATAAGCATCCTCCGCACCCCACCGCCGTCCAATTGAGCGCATTTAGGATCCGTGAATTTCCTCCAGCAGCGAAAGGGCTTTCCACCGCAATATCTCCGCCCGACGAGCTCCTCCTTCATAGCTCTCATCGCAGAGCGAGTGTCCTTAACCTCGGTGGCGACCTTTTTCAGGTTCTCTTGTCCCGCCGATCTTCTTTTCAAGAAGCTCGCAACGGTCAAGAGCATTCTTCAATTTCACGGCCATCTCGCCATTTATTTTTGCTTGGCGTGAGCAGCCTGTTCGCTTTTAGCTCTGCGGCCGCCTTTAAGGCAGCCGCATCACTTTTTCTCGCTTGCTCCTTGGCTCGGCGAGCTCCGCCAAGGTTCTCCATAGCAGGGCACCATCTGCATTAAGCATACATGTTGGAAGGCATGGGCGCCAAGCTCCCTTACCAGGTGTCCGCGAGAAGTTACATACCTTGTGACTCGCAAGCCGCTTATTAACAAGCGTGATGTCCGCATCCGCCACGCTGTTGCCGCTTCATTTCGCAATTCATCAGCCCGGCTAGCCACCGGACGCTTCACCACCTACATAGGAAGAGCGATATTATACTGGGTTATGATCCTCGGCGCCCGTCATTTTTGACACCGCACCAAGTATCGGGGCTACTATCTATACAGGCACATTTTATATGCGTAACTATCGAAGGTACATCATTTTATGTACCTCAAAACCCGCCGAGAACTTGCGACGGCTTCATGCAATCCGCCTCAGCAGATGAAATCCTTTCAATCACCGTACCCATTAACGCACGGTGATCTTCCGAGATAGACGCCACCCGAGCAGATCCTTCACTCCTCCGACCGTACACCCGTTGGTGCCGGACTCGTCCGTGGCCTTTTTCAAGGCCGACACGGAGAGCTTTGAGGGACATACGGCTGCCTTCCGCCCCGCCGGATTCGAGAAGCCCTCGCGACGACACCTCGTGGTCGTCCGCCTCGCATAACAAGACGGCAGCGGAGGCGTTTCACTCTCCATCATCTCCGGATCAAGATCCTCAAGACGAGCTCTGCTATGAAGGGCTGAGATCCGAACTACAAGGTAAACTTTTGGTTACTTTCAGAAATAAACGGGATGTCTCTCTTTTAAAAAATGCCCCCTTTACTTACGGCTCATTGAGGGCTGATCTCCTTGGGGAAATAGTGCGGCGGGGCATCTCCGCCGCAGACCCTCTGGTGAAGATTTCTTCCCCCGCTTCGAGGCTTTGGTCTCCGGATCTTCAGAAGCGGTCCTCTTCTCCCCTTGGAGGGAGGGATTCTCGATCCCCCCTTTCTTGATAGCCTCCTTCACGGAGGTATTAGTTCCCTTGTTCCCCCCTTCGCCTTCTTCAAAAGGCACAACCTCTAGCATCTTGGTTAATACAGGATCCGGCGTGGTCTCGTGGAGGGGGCCGACACCGATCAGTTTTGCTTTTGCTATCCACTCCAGTTTAAAGGATAGCTCTTTTAAGGGCAAGTTTATGATAAATATGTGGATAGGATGTCCGGGTACAGGACTACTTACTTGAGTATCCGGGCGATTGCAGCTCAGACCTGCGTCCTTGGTTAAGTCCGGACACATTGCTTGTGATCCGAAGAACAGTTGGTACATCTCCACGGGCGTTGCACCCATAAAATGTTGGAGAGCTCGTGGTCCCTCCGGATTAAACTCCCACAAGCGGAGGGGGCGACGTTTGCAGGGCAAGGTGCGACGAATCAGCATGACCTGCGCTACTACGACAAGATTGATCTCTCTCTAGGAGGTCTTGAATACGACCACAATGTAGGTACGCCCTGACGGTCCCCGCCGAGCCCTTTATTAACCCATGACGCCCGCCCAAAGGAGGACCCGAGCAGAAGGCAGGTGGCGCCGCCCATTTGGAGCCCCCGAGCGGTGATATAAAACCACTCTGTTGCCATAAATTACGCCCTCTTGAAAAGAGCCCTCGGCCATGGAGCATCAGCATTCTTGCTTATAACAGCCCCTCCAAGACTCTGCTGATGCCCCTTGATCATCTTTGGCTCCACTTTGAAGGTCTTGAGCCACAGTCCGAAGTGAGGGGTAATGCGGAGGAAGGCTTCACATACGACAATGAACGACGGGATGTGGAGGATGGACTCCGGATCCAAGTCATGGAATTCCAGCCCATAATAAAACGTGAGCCCCCTCATAAAGGGGTCCGTCGGGAAGCCTAAACCCTGAAGGAAGTGAGACACGAATACCACGCTCTCACCAGGCTCGGGAGTGGGAATAACCTGCCCTTGGGCAGGCAGCCTATACGAAATTTCGCCGGTTAGATACCTGGCGTCTCTCAGCTTTAGCACATCTTCTTCCGCGACGGAGGAAGACATCCACCGGCCGTGCAGGTCGGAGCCGGACATCGTTGAAGGTCCGAAGCGCCTAAATCTGGAGCTTTAGGTGTTGGAACTCGAGGCGAGGGGCGGATTTGATTGAGACTGAAAGAAAGGAGTGGGCCTTGGTCTCGTTATAAATAGGTTGAATACCAAGAGCCCTTCCCATGACCGTTCGGGACTCGCCTTCGATGGAGAAGGCGTGCCAACGGGCACGACTGGATTACCCACGCCCGTATTGATGAGAATCCCGAAATAAGGGGGCACGATCTCCGCTCTGATAAGACGTGCCGAAGAAACCGCCTCGCTAAACGCGCTGAGGTGGAACAGTAAAAACGATTCGTATAAAGGCCTGGCCGTGGTGTGATGTCACGCCGCGGAATACGTCAGCAGATCTGTGCAAAGGTTATTCTCTACAAAGGGTATGTGGAACTTGTTTTGCAGAGCCGACACTATCCTTGTGTTCAAAATCTTCTATGAAGTATTCGAGGAGGAACCCTCCTTGCAATGCCGAAGACAATGTGCGTGCCGGATTCGTCGTCATTGAAGCCTGGTTCAGGGGCTACTGAGGGAGTCCTAGATTAGGGGGTGTCCGGATAGGCGAACTATCACCGTTGGCCGGACTCCTGGACTATGAAGATACAAGATTGAAGACTTCGTCCCGTGTCCGGATGGGACTTTCCTTGGCGTGGAAGGCAAGCTTGGCGATACGGATATGTAGATCTCCTACCATTGTAACCGACTCTGGTAACCCTAACCCTATCCGTGTCTATATAAACCGGAGGGTTTTAGTCCGTGGGATCTAACAACAATCATACCATAGGCTAGCTTCTAGGTTTAGCCTCCCTGATCTCGTGGTAGATCCACTCTTGTACTACCCATATCATCAATATTAATCAAGCAGGAGTAGGGTTTTACCTCCATCGAGAGGGCCCAACCTGGTAAAACATCGTGTCCCTTGTCTCCTGTTACCATCCGCCTAGACGCACAGTTCGGGACCGCCTACCCGAGATCCGCCGGTTTTGACACCGACAATGGCCATGTGCTTAACTTAAATATAAGAATGAATGCCATAGAAAGGAGATCCTCGTCTCCGAGTGCCAAAGACGGCACTACTTAGATCTATCTTTGCTTTTATGCCTAGCTAGAGGCGTTAAACGATAGCGCTAGTTGGGAGGCAACCCAATTTTATTTGTAGTTTTTTTTGCTTTTGCTTCTGTTTAGGAATAAATAATCCATCTAGCCTCTGTTTAGATGTGGTTTTATGTTTTAATTAGTGTTTGTGCCAAGTTAAACCTATTGGATCCTCTTGGATAATAGTTATTTGATCTTGCTGTAATTTCCAGAAACTTTGCGCTCAGTGCCTGAATTGTTAAAAATCACGAGAACGTGATAAAATAGTGATTCCAATTGCTGCTGATCAATAAAAAAATTGTCTAGGTCGTATAATTTTGGTAGATATTTTGGAGTTCCATAATTTGCGTTAGTTACAGATTACTACAGACTGTTCTGTTTTTGACAGATTCTGTTTATCGTATGTTGTTTGCTTATTTTGATGAATCTATGGCTAGTAAAATAGTTTATAATCCATAGAGAAGTTGGAATACAGTAGGTTTAACACCAATATAAATAAAGAATGAATTCATTACAGTAACTTAAAGTAGTCTTTTGTTTTCTTTCTCTAACGGAGCTCACGAGATTTGTATTGAATTTTGTGTTGTGAAGTTTTCAAGTTTTGGGTAAAGCTTTTATGGACTATGGAATAAAGGGTGGCAAGAGCCTAAGCTTGGGGATGCCCATGTCACCCCAAGAAATTAAAGAATAGCCAAAAGCCTAAGCTTGGGGATACCCCGGGAAGGCATCCCCTCTTTCGTCTTCGTTCATTGGTAACTTTACTTGGGGCTATATTTTTATTCACCACATGATAAGTGTTTTGCTTGGAGCGTCGTGTATTATATTAGTATTTGCTTTTTAGTTTACCACAATCATCCTTGCTGTACTCATCCTTGCTGTACACACCTTTTGGGAGAAGCCTATTTGATTAGAATTTGCTAGAATACTCTATGTGCTTCACTTATATCTTTTGAGCTTGATAGTTTTTGCTCAAGTGCTTCACTTATATCTTTTAGAGCACGGTGGTGTCTTAATTTTGAAGAAATTGCTAGTCTCTCATGCTTCACTTATATTATTTTGAGAGTATTTTAGAACAGCATGGTATTTGCTATGGTCATAAAATTGGTTCTAGAATGGTAGGCATCCAAGTTGGGGGTAATAAAAACTATCATAGGAAGTGAATTGGATGCTATGATCAACTTGATACTTGATAATTGTTTTGAGATATGGAGGTAGTGATATTAAAGTCATGCTAGTTGGGTGATTATGAATTTAAAGAATGCTTGTGTTGAAGTTATCAAGTCCCGTAGCATGCACGTATGGTTAAAGTTGTGTAACAAATTTGAAACATGAAGTGTACCTGGCTTGTGCATCCTTATGAGTGGCGGTCGGGGACGAGCGATGGTCTTTTCCTACCAATCTATCCCCCTAGGAGCATGCGCGTAGTACTTGATTTTGATGACTTCTAAATTTTTGCAATAAGTATATGAGTTCTTTTGACTAATGTTGAGTCCATGGATTATACGCACTTTTACCTTTCCGCCATTGCTAGCCTCTTCTGCACGTGCATTGCCCTTTCTCACCTTGAGAGTTGGTGCAAACTTCACGGTGCATCCAAACCCCGTGATACGATCGCCTATCACACATAAACCTCCCTATATCTTCCTCAAAACAGCCACCATACCTACCTATTATGGCATTTCCATAGCCATTCCGAGATATATTGCCATGCAACTTTCCACCGTTCCGTTCATCATCATGACAAACTTTACTTTTGTCATATTGCCATTGCATGATCATGTAGTTGACATTGTATTTGTGGCAAAGCCACCATGCATTATTTTTCATAAATGTCACTCTTGATTCATTGCACCATCTCGGTACACCGCCGGAGGCATTCATATAGAGTCATATCTTGTTCTAGTTTCGAGTTGTAATCCTTATGTTGTAATCATTAGAAGTGTGATGATCATCATTATTAGAGAATTTCCCAATTAAAAAAAAGATAGGCCAAAAAGAAAAAAAAGAAAGGCCCAAAAAAAGAGAAAATAAATAAAAAGGGCAATGTTACTATCTCTTTTTCCACACTTGTGCTTCAAAGTAGCACCTTGTTCTTCATGTAGTGAGTCTCATATTTTGTGCTTCAAAGTTGCACCATGTTCTTCATATAGTGAGTCTCATAAGTTGTCTTTTTCATACTAGTGGGAATTTTTCATTATAGAACTTGTCTTGTATATTCCTACGATGGGCTTCCTCAAATGCCCTATGTCTTCGTGAGCAAGCAAGTGGGATGCACACCCACTAGTTTTCTTTTGTTGAGCATTTATAGCTCTAGTGCATCCGTTGCATGGCAATCCCTACTCCTCATGTTGACATCAATTGATGGGCATCTCCATAGCCCGTTGATTATCCTCGTCAATGTGAGATTTTCTCCTTTTTTGTCTTCTCCACACAATCCCCATCATCATATTCTATTCCACCCATAGTGCTATATCCATGGCTCACGCTCATGTATTGCGTGAAGGTTGAAAAAGTTTGAGATTATTTAAGTATGAAAAATTGCTTGGCTTGTCATCGGGGTATAGAAGTTGGGAACATCTTTGTGTGATTTAAAATGAAGCATAGCCTAACTATGTGATTTTGTAGGGATGAACTTTCTTTTGCCATGCTATTTTGAGAAGACATGATTACTTTGATTAGTATGCTTGAAGTATTACTATTTATTTTATCAATATGAACTTTTATTTTGTATTCATTTGGATCTGAACATTCATGCCACAATAAAGAAAATTATGTTATGAATTATGCTAGGTAGCATTCCACATCAAAAATTCTTTTTATCATTTACCTACTCGAGGACGAGCATGAATTAAGCTTAGATGCTTGATACGCCTTCAACGTATCTATAATTTTGATTGTTCCATGCTATTATATTACCCCTTTTGGATGTTTATGGGCTTTATTTTACACATTTATATCATTTTTGGGACTAACCTACTAACCGGAGGCCCAGCCCATATTGCTGTTTTTTTTTGCCTATTTCAGTATTTTGAAGAAAAGGAATATCAAACGGAGTCCAAAAGGAATGAAACCTTCAGAGCGTGATTTTGAAACAAACGTGATCCGAGAACTTGAGTGCAAGTCAAGAAGCAACCGAGCTCTGATGAGATAGGAGGCCCCCTATAGGGCGTGCCCCTATCTCGTGGGCCCTCGCTGCCACCGACGTATTTCTTCTTCCTATATATACCTCGCACTCGAAAACATCCAGGGCACCACGAAACACAATTTCCACCGCCAGAATCCTTACAGATCCGCGAGATCCCATCTTGGTGTCAAAACCGCGGATCTCGGGTAGGGGTCCCAAACTGCAAGTCCTAGGCGGATGGTAACAGGAGACAAGGGACACGATGTTTTTACCCAGGTTCGGGCCCTCTCGATGGAGGTAAAACCCTACTCTTGCTTGATTAATATTGATGATATGGGTAGTACAAGAGTGGATCTACCATGAGATCGAGAGGCTAAACCCTAGAAGCTAGCCTATGGTATGATTGTTGTTCGTCCCACGGACTAAAACCCTCCGGTTTATATAGACACCGGATAGGGTTAGGGTTACACAGAGTCGGTTACAATGGTAGGAGATCTACATATCCAGACGCCAAGCTTGCCTTCCACGCCAAGGAAAGTCCCATCAGACACGGGACGAAGTCTTCAATCTTGTATCTTCATAGTCCAGAGTCCGCCAAAGGTGATAGTTCGCCTATCCGGACACCCCTAATCTAGGACTCCTCAAGAGCCCCTGAACCAGGCTTCAATGACGCATTTAATCCGGCGCGCACATTGTCTTCGCATTGCAAGGCGGGTTCCTCCTCCGAATACTTCATAGAAGATTTTGAACACAAGGATAGTGTCCGGCTCTGCAAAACAAGTTCCACATACCATCGTAGAGAGAATAACCTTTGCACAGATCTACTGACGTATTCCGCGGCGTGACATCACACCACGGCCAGGCCTTTATATGGATCATTTTTACTGTTCCACCTCAGCGCGTTTGGCGAGGCGGTTTCTTCCGCACGTCTTATCAGAGCGGAGATCGTGCCCCCTTATTTCGGGATTCTCATCAATACGGGCGTGGGTAACCCAGTCATGCACGTTGGCACGCCTTCTCCATCGAAGGCGAGTCCCGAACGGTCACGGGGAGGGCTCTTGGTATTCAACCTCTTTATAACGAGACCAAGGCCCGCTCCTTTCTTTCAATCTCAATCAAATCCGCCCCTCGCCTCGAGTTCCAACACCCAAAGCTCCAGATTTAGGCGCTTCGGACATTCAACGATGTCCGGCTCCGACCTGCACGACCGGTGGATGTCTTCCTCCGTCACGGAAGAAGATGTGCTAAAGCTGAGAGACGCCAGTATCTAACCGGCGAAATTTCGCATAGGCTGCCTGCCCAAGGGCAGGTTATTCCCACTCCCGAGCCTGGTGAGAGCGTGGTATTCGTGTCTCACTTCCTTCGGGGTTTAGGCTTCCCGACGGACCCCTTTGTGAGGGAGCTCACGTTTTATTATGGGCTGGAATTCCATGACTTGGATCCGGAGTCCATCCTCCACATCTCGTCGTTAATTGTCGTATGTGAAGCCTTCCTCCGCATTACCCTCACTTCGGAATGTGGCTCAGGACCTTCAAAGTGGAGCCGAAGATGATCAAGGGGCATCAGGCAGAGTGCGGAGGGGCTGTTATAAGCAAGAATGCTGACGCTCTATGTCCCGAGGGCTCTTTTCAAGAGGAGCTTAATTTATGGCAACAGGAGTGGTTTTATATCACCGCTCCCAGGGGCTCCAAATGGGCGGCGCCACCTGCCTTCCGCTCGGGTCCTCCACTGCGGCGGGCATCATGGGTTAATAAAGGGCTCGACTGGGGACCGTCCAAGGACGTACCTCGGTTGCAGGGCCGTATTCGGGACCTCCTAGAGAGAGAGAGATCAATCTGGCCGTAGTAGCGCAGGTCATGCTGATTCGTCGCACCTTGCCCTGCAAACGTCGCCCCCTCCGTCTGTGGGAGTTTAATCCGGAGGGACCACGAGCTCTCCAACATTTTATAGGCGCAACGCCCGTGGAGATGTACCAACTGTTCTTCGGATCACAAGCAATGTGTCCGGATTTAACCGAGGACGCAGGTCTGAGATGCAATCGCACGGATACTCAAGTAAGTAGTCCTGTACCCGGACATGCTATCCGCATATTTATCATAAACTTGCCCTTAAAAGAGCTGTCCTTTAAACAGGAGTGGATAGCAAAAGCAAAACTGATCAGGTGTCCGGCCCCCCTCCCTAAGACCACGCCGGATCCTGTATTAACCAAGATGCTAGAGGTTGTGCCTTTTGAAGAAGGCGAAGGGGGGAACAAGGGAACTACTACCTCCGTGAAGGAGGCTATGAAGAAAGGGGGGATCGAGAATCCCTCCCTCCAAGGGGAGAAGAGGACCGCTTCTGAAGATTCGAAGACCAAAGCCTCGAAGCGGGGGAAGAAATCTTCACCAGAGGGTCCTGCGGCGAGAGATGCCCTGGCCGCACTATTTCCCCAAGGAGATCAGCCCTCCAGCGAGCCGTAAGTAAAGGGGGGGAATTTTTTTTAAAGAGAGACATCCCCGTTTTATTTCTGAAGGTAACCAAAAGTTTACCTTGTAGTTCGGATCTCAGCCCTTCACAGCAGAGCTCGCGTCTTGGGATCTTGATCCGAGATGATGGAGAGAAACGCCTCCGCCGCCGTACCATTATGCGAGGCGGACGACCCCGAGGTGTCGCCGCGAGGGCTTCTCCGAATCCGCGGGCCGGAAGGCAGCCGATGTCCCTCGAAGCTCTCCGTGTCCGCCTTCGAAAAGGCCACCGGACGAGTCCGGCACCAACGGGTGTACGGTCGGAGGAGCTGAAGGATCTGCTCGGGCGAGCGTCTATCTCGGAAGATCACCGTACGTTAATGGGTACGGTGATTGAAAGGATTTCATCCGCTGAGAGCGGATTGCATGAAGCCGTCGCAAGTTTACTGACGGGTTTTGAGGTACGCAAAATGATGTACCTTCTGACAGTTCTGCATATAAAATGCACCCTGTATAGATAGTAGCCCCTGAGACTTGGTGCGGTGTCAAAAATGATGGCCCGCCGAGGATCATAACCCCAGGTATAATATGCGCTCTTCCTATGTAGGTGGCGAAGCGTCCGGTGGCTAGCCGGGCTGATGAATTTGCCGAACTGAAGCGGCAACTTGACGTGGCGGATGCGGACATCACGCTTGTTAATAAGCGGCTTGACGAGTCACAAGGTATGCAACTTCTCCGCGGACACCTGGTAAGGGAGCTTGACGCCCATGCCTTACAACATGTATGCTTAATGCAGATGGTGCCGCTGCTATGGAGAACCTTCGGGCGGAGCTCGCCCGAGCCAAGGAGCAAGCCAGAAAAAGTGATGCGGCTGCCTTAAAGGCGGCCGCAGAGCTAAAAGCCGAACAGGCTGCTCACTGCCGAAGCAAGAAAGAAATGGCCGAGATGGCCGTGAAATTGAAGAATGCTACTGACCGTTGCGAGCTTCTTGAAAAAGAAGATCGAGCGGGACAAGAGGGCCTGAAAAAGGCCGCCACCGAGGCCAAGGACACTCGCTCTGCGATGAGAGCTATGAAGGAGGAGCTACGTCAGGCCAGAGATATTGCGGCTGGAAAGCCCTTTCTGCTGCGGAGGAAATTCACGGATCCTAAACGCCAATTGGACCGGCAAGGGGTGCGGAGGATGCTTATCTGGACTTGGCGGCGAAAAGTGCATGCAGACGCGCCGAATACTTCCGAGGTCAAAAGGATCACAGAATGGAAGAGCTTTTTTGTTCGCAGTTCCATAGTCCGGAGCGTCCACTTTCATTAACCGATCGTTTGGCCGAATGGGCTGAGCTGAATAGGTTGTCCGGACTTGCCATGAAGGCTGTCGTGACTCATTTGTGGCCGAAAAGGCCCGAGCCGAAGAGTTATTTTGGCTTGGTGCAACAGTTCCTTGGTGCGGTGCCGCATATCGATGCAATGAGGCGGTCAGCATGCATAGAGGGTGCGCGGATGGCTCTTGCCTGTGTCAAGACATACTGGGCAGAGATGAAGGCCACCCAACGTTGAATTTCTTCGTCGTCCGCATCCCAACCTTCCTGACCGTAGTCCGGCTAGGGCTCTCCTAATAAAGAGAGAGACTTTAGTGAATTCAAGATGTCGCCAAAGGGCGAGTGGTGAAATATGTCCGTGGCGGTGAACTCCATAACCGGCGCCCAATTGGATTCGATTGGCAGGGGCGTGGAGGGTTCAGAGTCCGGAGAGGAGTCCGGCTCCTTGGAGTCATGGTCTTCGCAAAGGACAGGGATGGAGTTTGGCTCAATCGCCGTAGGGATCGTAGCCCCCGAGGCGGTGTCCAACCACTCGTCCTCGATCGACGGAGTCGGCTCCGAGCTAAGGGTCGGAGCGGACGCTGATCGACCTCGTGGCACTTGTTCGGCGGCAGAGCTAGATCGCGCCCATCGAGACAAAGGCGGCGCGCTTGGCTGTGGCTCGAATCCGTCGAAGATCAAGTCTCCGTGGATGTCGGCCGTAGTTCAAACTCCCAAATCTGACACGATGGCCAGGTGTGCTTCGATCTGCTCCGGATGGCCAAGTGAATTGCCCGCAGCAAAGCCGCCAATCTGAAGATCTGTCCGAGGAGAAAAGTCTCACCCTGGACCGCGTCGTTGTTGATGATCGAAGGAGCCATCGGGCCTAAGGATGACGACACGAGGAACTCTCAATGAAAGCACCAATGTCGGTGTCAAACTGGCGGATCTCGGTAGGGGGTCCCGAACTGTGCGCCTAGGCAGATGGTAACAGGAGACAAGGGACACGATGTTTTTACCCAGGTTCGGGCCCTCTCGATGGAGGTAAAACCCTACTCCTGCTTGATGAATATTGATGATATGGGTAGTACAAGAGTGGATCTACCACGAGATCAGAGATGCTAAACCCTAGAAGCTAGCCTATGGTATGATTGTTGTTCGTCCTACGGACTAAAACCCTCCGGTTTATATAGACACCGGATAGGGTTAGGGTTACACAGAGTCGGTTACAATGGTAGGAGATCTACATATCCGTATCGCCAAGCTTGCCTTCCACGCCAAGGAAAGTCCCATCCGGACACGGGACGAAGTCTTCAATCTTGTATCTTCATAGTCGAGGAGTCTGGCCAACGGTGATAGTTCGGCTATCCGGACACTCCCTAATCCAGGACTCCCTCAGCCATTAATGGAAGAAGTAAGATTAAGCACGTTACGCAAGTTTGCTTCTAAACTAGATTTCATCTCTTTAATAATTTCATTATGATAAAAGCACAAGAGAGTGGTTGATTCAACCTTATCATTCATAGGACGCCCAGATATAGTTTTCATTTTTTCATAAGTGTCTATAGCATCCCCTTCAAGAAAACCTTCTTCAAAAATAGAATCTAAAATTTGTTTGAAGGAAGAGGGCAAGCTAACATAAAAAACTTTTTAAGTGAATTTCAATTTGATATTGTGGCACATAGCTAGCCCGAATCCTAAGTAACCTATCCCAAGAATCCTTTAAAGACTCATCAAGTAAATAGCGAAAAAATCCAGAGTCATCCTCATCAAAGTTATTCAAGCTCTCATTGGAGACCCCGGTGGGTCTTTCTATAGCATCATTATTTATGAGCTTAGAGAGGATAGAGGGGTTACCCAGGGCACTGGAACTAGGGAGAAAACTCGTAGTTCTTTTTGATTCGGCCATGGCAACGGGAAGGCAAACGGAAAAGAGAGAAGAGATTGGGAAAGAGAGGGCGAATAAAACGGCAAGGGTGAAGTGGGGGAGAGGAAAATGTGGGGCAAATGGCAAATAATGTAAATACGAGGGAGATAGGTTTGTGATGGGTACTTGGTATGTCTTGACTTGAGCGAAGACCTCCTCGGCAACGGCGCCAGAAATCCTTCTTGCTACGTCTTGAGCTTGCGTTGGTTTTTCTCGAAGAGGAGAGGGTGATGCAGCAAAGTGTAGCGTAAGTATTTCCCTCAGTTTTGAGAACCAAGGTATCAATCCAGTAGGAGGCTCCTCAAAAGTCCCACGCACCTACACAAACAAACCGAGAACTCGCAACCAACGCAATAAAGGGGTTGTCAATCCCTTCACGGCCACTTGCATGAAAGTGAGATCTAATAAAGATAGTATGATAAGATAAATATATTTTTGGTATTTTATAATATAGATGCAAAAAGTAAAGATGCAAATAAAAGTAGATTGGAAGCAAATATGATAAGAGATAGACCCGGGGGCCATAGGTTTCACTAGAGGCTTCTCTCAAGATAGCATAAGTATTATGGTGGGTGAACAAATTATTGTTAAGCAATTGATAGAAAAGCGCATAGTTATGAGATTATCTAGGCATGATCATGTATATAGGCATCACGTCCATAACAAGTAGACCGACTCCTGCCTGCATCTACTACTATTACTCCACACATCGACCGCTATTCAGCATGCATCTAGAATATTAAGTTCATAAGAACAGAGTAACGCTTTAAGCAAGATGACATGATGTAGAGGGATAAACTCATGCAATATGATATAAATCCCATCTTGTTATCCTCGATAGCAACAATACAATACGTGCCTTGCAACCCTTTCTGTCACTGGGTAAGGACACCGCAAGATTGAACCCAAAGCTAAGCACTTCTCCCATGGCAAGAAATATCAATCTAGTAGGCCAAACTAAACCGATAATTCAAAGAGACTTGCAAAGATAACTTAATCATACATAAAAGAATTCAGAGAAGATTCAAATATTATTCATAGATAAACTTGATCATAAACCCACATTTCATCGGATCTCGACAAACACACCGCAAAAAGAGATTACATCGAATAGATCTCCACAAGAGAGGGGGAGAACATTTTATTGAGATCCAAAAAGAGAGAAGAAGCCATCTACCTAATAACTATGGACCCGTAGGTCTGTGGTAAACTACTCACAACTCATCGGAGGGGCAAGGATGTTGATGTAGAGGCCCCCCGTGCTTGATTCCCCCTCCGGCAGAGTGCCGGCGAAGGCTCCAAGATGGGATCTCACGGATACAGAAGGTTACGGCGGTGGAAATTGTGTTTTTGGGGTACGTAGGTATATATAGGAAGAAGATGTCGGCGTTCTGGGAACAAGGGTACCCAGACTTGCCTGCCAGCGGCCTGCGGCCTGCGGCGTGGCTCAAGGGGTGGCCCAGCACGACTCATCTTCATCAGCACAAGCTCAAGACCCTCGCGAGGGGCCAAGCCTCGCGGGGCTGACGACAGGAAGCCTCCTCAGGCACGACCTCGTCAGGCTGGCTCGCGAGGAGGTGGAGATATCAAGGCCGGGTACCTCACGAGGTGCCCATGATGCAAGCCATGACGACCAAGGGCGCCAGGCGGGCGCCAGCCCGCGCAGTGTCCTCGTTTCCTCTTTGGTGCAAAGAAGGCAAGCGCAGTCGAGAGCATCAAGCAAAGGCAACCATTTCGGTGCAACAAGACCAAGACCAACACAACGGCAGGAAGGATGTCATCGTGGAGCCCAAGCCGACATCATCGCCAGAGCCTTTGGCAGGCGAGGGGTCAGGATAAGTGCACTAGATGTTCCCCTTCAAAATGGCCAATTGTTGGCGCCCTTCCCGCTCAATATTTGGGAAGAGGCCCAGGGCCTTTGCCTATAAATAGGGCTAGCCACCCACAGGTTAGAGGGGTGGAGGTTGATCTTGAATCCAGAGAGAGAGAGAGAGAGCGACCGAACTCCCCCTAGCAGTTCATCGCACCAGCCATGAACAGACACTCGCGAGGCTGTTCTTCCTTGTATTTTTCATCATCAGCCCCTGAGGCAATCCACCACACCACACACTGGATTAGGGTATTACACCACAATGGTGGCCCGAACCAGTATAAACATTGTGTCCCTTGTGTTGCTCTTTGTGTAGTCTAGATCCTTGCGAGGCGACGAGGTGCAGGTTGGTAGGGGTGAGATCTCCGCGCACCCCTGTAGTTCGAACCTAGAGGGTCTGCGGAACCCGAATCCGACATTTGGCGCACCGGTAGGGTGCGCCGAATCCGCTATCCGCCGCCGCACCCGTCGCATCGTCATCATCATGTCCGGCAACCCAGCGGGCAACCCTGATCCCTGGGCGGCCTGCCCCGCCCACACAGAGCCGCTTGCCCCGGGCGACCCCATGCCACAGGCAGCTCGCGGTCCGTAAGGTGCTGCGGGCCGCAGGCGACGCGGTCAGGTAACGTCAGCTCTCATGCCGCGGCAGGCGCGGTCGGTGGCGAGGGCCTCGCACCATGCCGCGGACACGGCGCCGTACACCCGACGGGAGCAGGCGAACTCAAGGGCCGCGCTCATGGTGGCCCGAGAGCTACTGCAATGCAGGCTGCTGGAGGGCGGCCGCGACGTGCTGCTGGAGCGGGTGGCAGAGCTCCTGGGCTTCGCCGCATCGGGGGCTCACCCCTTCTGCACCCAACTGCCACCTCAGGTCCAGGGCGGGCCACGCGGAGGCCCCACGCACGCCCGCGCAGCTCCAAGCGGACTCCAAGGCCACTCCAACGCCAACCAGGCCGTCAGCACCGGGCTAGCAGCGGCGCTGCCTCCGCCCTCGGCCAGCGAAGGAGGACTCGCCACAGCCCACGGCCCCAGTGGGCCACCGCGCTGCCACCCCCAGGTGGGCGCCTCAAGCAGGGCTGCATGGCACACGGGGCACTACGGTGAAGCATTTGGGATGGCGGCCCCGGAAGAGTACGTGCCCCACATGATGGATCAAGGGCACGCGCAGGAGGACGAACATGGCTCGCTCCTCGGCCCAAGCTGGGGGGACGAGGCACCCGAAGCTGAGCTCTTCCAGAGCCCCGGGAAAGCCCCGTCGACCGCGTCGGAAGCAACGATTATCGGGTACCTCTAATTCCTCAGGAGCAGGCATACACTAACCATGGATCGCAGGAGGTACAGGCCGTTGCAGCGGACGGCTCCCCAATCCTGCAGTTTCCTACCCCTCAGGAGGAGGGCGCCGGGGGCTGCAGGAGAGGGGCCGAGACCCGGCATCACCACCGCGGCGTTCGGAGCAAGGCGTCCTCAGGAGGTAGGCCCTCTGCCGGGGAGGTGCCTCAGGGCCTACCCCCGGCAGAGGACCCGTGGTCGTCGGGGGAACCTGTCACGCCCAATATGCGACCCTATCCAAAAGGAACTCGAAGGTCCCACCAAGGATAGACCCGCATATTGAGACGCTTTTGCAAGGTGGATATCATTACATCAACATTACATAATAGATGGGGATACATACAAGAGGCATACAATGCCACACGAATACAACACCATCTTACAAGAGATCAACATCCGACTACGGATGGAACACAAACAGAAACTCAAACGACATCCACCCTGCTAGCCCAGGCTGCCGACCTGGAACCTATCCCCTGATCGAAGAAGAAGCAGAAGAAGAACTCCAAAACAAGCAAACATCGCTCTCGCGTCATGACCATCGCATAACCTGTACCTGAAAACTGTTGTTGTAGTAAACTGTGAGCCACGAGGACTCAAGCAATCCCATTACCATGGGTATCAAGACTAGCAAAGCTTAATGGGTAAGGAAGGGGTAAAGTGGTGAGGTTGCAGCAGCGACTAAGCATATATGGTGGCTAACATACGCAAATAAGAGCGAGAAGAGAGCAAGCAAAGGAACGGTCGTGAAGTTAGCAATGATCAAGAGGTGATCCTGAACACCTACTTACGTCAATCATAACCCAGAAACCGTGTTCACTTCCCGGACTCCGCCGAGAAGAGACCATCACGGCTACACACGCGGTTGATGCGTTTTACTTCGGATCTAGTGTCAAGTTATCTACAACCGGACATTAACAAATTCCCATCTGCCACATAACCGCGGGCACGGCTTTTGAAAGTTTATACCCTGCAGGGGTGTCCCAACTTAGCCCATGATAAGCTCTCGCGATCAACGAAGGATATACCTTCTGCCAGGAAGACCCGATCAGACTCGGAATCCCGGTTTACAAGACATTTCGACAATGGTAAAACAAGACCAGCAAGACCGCCCGATGCGCCGACAATCCCGATAGGAGCTGCACATATCTCGTTCTCAGGGCAACACTGGATAAGCTAAGCGTACAGGTACCGACGTAACCCAAGTTGCCAAGGGATGGTCCCGCACGGTGCTCTAGTTTGGACCAACACTTAGACAAGCACTGGCCCGGGGGGGCTATAATAAAGATGACCCTCGGGTTAATTACTCCCAAGGGAAATGTAGGTGGTGGTGAGGCAAATTGTAAAACCAATGTTGGGCCTTGCTGGAGGAGTTTTATTCAAAGCGAACTGTCAAGGGGGTCCCATAAATCACCCAACCGCGTAAGGAACGCAAAATCCAGGAACATAACACCGGTATGAAGGAAACTAGGGCAGCAAGAGTGGAACAAAACACCAGGCATAAGGCCGAGCCTTCCACCCTTTACCAAATATATAGATGCATTAATAATATAAGAGATATTGTGATATCCCAACAAAATCCTGTCCACCATGGAGCAATCTTCAACTTCACCTGCAACTAACAACGCTATAAGAGGGGCTGAGCAAAGCTGTAACATAGCCAATCTACGATTTGCTAGGAAGGGTGTCAAAGGTTAGAGGTTCATGGCAATTTGGGAGGCTTGAAGAGCAAATGATAGGTAACACAGCATAGCGATAGAACGAAGCAACTAGCATAGCAATGATAGTAGTGAGATCCAGGGTAGCGGTCATCTTGCCTGAAATCCCGCAAGGAAGAAGAACGAGTCCATGAAGAAGATGAAGCCACGAAGACGAACCAAGCGTAGACGAACGAATCCTCACGATCACAACGAAACGGGAACTATCGAAAAGAGAAGCACACAACATGGTAAACACACCACACATGAACAAGGCATGATGCACAACAAGCATGATGCATGACAAGGCTACATGAAGATACTCATGACAAGAGATGATGCAAACAAGAGTAACACATCAAGACAAGTTTAAATGAGGCCGGAAGCAACATATAACCATTCCGGTAAGTCCTCATATGCAAATTTCGAAATTGGTCCAGATCTGAATAAACCTTATGTTCTAGTTGTTAAACAGCAAGTTAAGATGCACCAAGATGATCTACATGAGATTCTAGTAAAGTTACATATAAAGTTCATTTAATTCGGAGCTACAGCCTAGAAGATATGAGCAAAACAAGCTAAACATGACATTGATGCAAAATGCACCCAAACATCAAGCAAACACCTCAAAACAAGTATGCAACATGATAATATGAAACAACATGCAATTCTAAGCAATTTTCATATAGAACACACTCAAAACGGAGCAACGGTTCAACACATACACTCCGAACATGATATAGCAACAATCTGTCCAAAACAGCAACTAGGCATATTGCAAGCATCAAAACAATATGCTACAACACCTCAATATGAAAACAAAAGGCATGGGCATTAAGTACAGGTAAAGCATAACAAAACAAGACCACTGAGCTATCTCCAGAAATCACTAGAACATGCTCAAACACACATGGCAAGATTGCAAATAATAACAGTTTCAGACTTTAGCAGAAATAACATCAGGTTGCAATGTTTAGAGCTATCAAACAGCATGTTACGGGAACTTAACATGGCAAAAAAAGGCATGGCATGAATATACTAATTGCATATAACAAAAGTCCCTCACCGACCATGAGCCAAAAGGGCATAGAAAATATGATGGCACCCATGTAAACATGGCAAGTTATATGACAGATTCATACATGGCAGAAACACCGATAAGTAGGCATGTTGATGAGCTTGAACCACTCACCATAGAGCAAAACATGGCATGGTAAGGCAACCAACAGTAAGAAGACATGTTTATGAAGCTATACATGGCAATATCAAGTTCATAGGGTGCATGGACCACTAGGAAATCACATGGCAAAACTGAACTTCATGTTAACAGGCTGAGAGCAACATCATTTAGCAAGTTTGGAGCAAGATATGAACAATCTACAGCAAGCTATAATTCCAACCAGGGGCATGGATGGATAGCTCATAACCATATGTACAAAACATCCTTACTGAAGTATCTCAAAATAAGCATGGATCTCTCTGTAGCATCAAGTTTACATGACATAAAAATAACAGCAGAACAGGGACTGAAATCAGCAACATCACGAGGCCTAGTTTACATGCTTGTGCTAGTCACCACATTGATCAAAAAAATACATGGTAAGCACCTCTGTAAAGAAGACGTGACATAGTTCAAAACATATGTAGACATCAACCTCATAGGATGCACACATCAAACATGGCAAAAATGACAAAAGTGCATGTTCTGATAAGAATCTGAAACTAACATCACATAGCCCTCTTGCAACGATGATTTGGGCATAAAGATGAGCTCATATGAAAATTATGCAATGGAATGAAATGAAGTACTCGTCGAGGCGAACAAGTTGACATACAGCACGCACAAAACGGAGCAGTATACAGCAAGTTATGATGCGATGAACATGGCATGATAATGTCAAAATCTCAGGGACTTGGTGGAAAAATGGACCTCGAGGGGGAAAAGTCAACTCGCCGGAATCTTTGCCGGAGAACGGCCGGAGCTGCGGGGATAGGTCGGGGAGGACGGATCCGGGGCGCTCCTCGCCGGATCCGGTTGGAGGAGGCGAGGGAGGCCGGGCGGCGCGGCGGCGGCGGCGGTGCGCGCGGGCGCGGACGCGCGACCGTGGCGAGGCGGAGGCCGGCGGCGGGAGGCGCTTCAGCGGGGAGCTGGGAGCGGTGGCGGCGGGCGGCGGTGTGCTCCGGGCGGCGGCGAAGCGGACGCCGCTTGGGCGAGGCGGGAGGTCCGCGCGGCAGGTGCGGGCGCCGGGCGGCGGAGGCGGCGCTGGGCTCGCCCGCCCGGCGGCGACCAGACTGGCTCAGCTGGCCCCGGATGGTCGCGGACGGCGGCGGGACAGGTGGCGCGATGCCACTGGCCGGGAGCGGCGGCGGGGTGATGTGGTGCTGTCTGATTGGTCGGGGTGAGGTTGAGGCTGGACGTGTCCGGCGGGATTGGACATGTCCGGCGGCGGGAGGAGTTTGGCTAGGGTTTGGACTGCGCGAAAAATTCGGGGAGGGGCACAAATATATAGGTAGAGGGAGCTAGGAGAGTCCAAATGAGGTGCGGTTTTCGCCCACACGATCGTGATCCAACGACCGAGAGCATGGAGGGCAGTTTGCTGGGTTTTGAGCCACTTTGAAGGGGTGTTGGGCTGCACACAAAAGAGGCTTTTACGGTTACCCGGTTAACCGTTGGAGTATCAAACGACCTCCAAATGGCACGAAACTTGACAGGCGGTCTACCGGTGCTATACCAAGGCCGCTTGGCAAACCTCGGGCCGTTCCGAGAAAGTTTAACACCCGCACACGAAAAGAGACAAGAAGGGGACGCCGGAGGGCATAGGAGTGCCGGATCGCGAAACGGACAACGGGGAAAATGCTCGGATGCATGAGACGTACACGTATGCAAAATGAAATGCACATGATGACATGACAAAATGCAACACGCAAGAAAATGACATGGCAACGACAGCGAATAACTGGCAGACACCTGGTGCATCGGATCCGGGGCGTTACAGAACCGCTGGTGAGCGCTCTACCCCGTCGGCGGCGTCCTCGGTCTCCGGCCATCGTCGATGGCACTAGAGTGTGGCGCAAGGCGGGGCCCTCGTCTGGCGATATGAAGCAAGGTCGGTACCTGTGAAGAAGGCCCAGTGCCTGTGAAGCTCGCCGCCCCGTGACACTCTCACGTAATAATGAGTGGGGCTGTACACGCCCCGGAGTCTCAGGAGCGCCGGCCTCAGGCCCTAGGGCTCCCTCCCACGCCCAGTGGCAGCACTTAGCTCCGCGCTGGTGAGAAGACGTCCAAGACTAGACTAGGAGCCGGACGCGGCTTTTTCTGCTTTTCTTGCTTTTCCCCTTGGCTGTCGCTTTTTCCCCTGTTTGTATTTAAGTTGGATTCGAGCTTGCAATTTGCGTGTGTTCGGGGAAGGGGTGTTTAGTCTCATTCGAGCAATCTCTCGCGTTCTGGTTACCACTTTGCCTCAGCTGCCTCCCCTCGTGAGCCCATCGCAAGCCGGGCCAGGCCTGGCATGCGTGCAGCTCGGACCGCCATCACCGCGCCCTCTCAGGAGGTCCTCATCACAGGTTCAATGGGCTCGTTCAGGGAGCACTCGAAACACCACGGCCCTCCGCGGGCTATCTCGGGACCCACGCGGGTCGAAGGTAAACAAGCCAGCCAGCTCGTCGCAAGGCCAGCCACTTGGTGCAGGCGTACGGGTGATATCACATCTACTAATATGCTAACTGCAAGTTTTTACACGAGGGGCTCCCCTCCCAAAATGCTCTTACAACCTTCAGGGCCAAGCCCGAACTCGATCCGCGCAGGATAAGAAAGCAGGAGCAGCACGCGATCAATCGAACAAATCCCCCAATGCATCCTCAAGGTCACCTCCTGAATCATCGCTGGCCTCGCCATCGCCCTCCGCGTCGCCGTCAGCGGCGTCAGGGGCGTTCACCACGCCGCCTTCATCAGCGGCCACGACCACGCCGTCGTCGTCAGTAGCGAAGGCCCTGACGAGGGCATCCACGTTGTCATCCACCCAATGCGCCGGGTCGTCCCGGACGGCCTGGGGTACTGGGGCAATGGCGGCATCAAAGTCGAAGTTGGGATCCATGTCCCGAAGCACGCCCGAGCAGGGCACGACTCCTCTCCACCACCAACCTGTTGGCCCTGCCCGACCGCACTTCCAGCTGCGTCACCACATCAGTGAAGAACTGGAGGTTGATACGTCCATTTTGCATCATGCTTTTATATCGATATTTATCGTATTATGGGCTGTTATTTCACGTTATGTCACAATACTTATGGCTATTCTCTTCTATTTTACAAGGTTTACGAAGAGGAGAATGCCGCGGTTGGAATTCAGGCCGGAAAAGGAGCAAATATTGAAGGCCTATTCTGCGCAACTCCAAAAGTCCTGAAACTCCACGGAATACCTTAAAATAAATAAAGAAAAATCGTCGCCAAAGATGAAGGCCAGGGGGCCCACACCCTGCTCACGAGGGTGGGGGCGCGCCCCCCTACCTCGTGGGCCCCCTGGTGGCTCTCCGACGTCCATCTTCTCCTATATGAAGTCTTTCGATGAGAAAAAAATCATAAGCAACCTTTCGGGACGAGACTCCGCCGCCATGAGGCGAAACCTTGGCGGAACCAATCTAGGGCTCCGGCAGAGCTGTTCTGCCGGGGACACTTCCCTCCGGGAGGGGGAAATCATCGCCATCATCATCCCAACGCTCCTCTCATCGGGAGAGGGCAATCTCCATCAACATCTTCACCAGCACCATCTCATCTCCAAACCCTAGTTCATCTCTTGTATCCAATTCTTGTCTCCAAGTCCGGGATTAGTGCTAGTAGGTTGCTAGTAGTGTTGATTACTCCTTGTAGCTGATGCTAGTTGGTTTACTTGGTGGAAGATCATATGTTCAGATCCTTTATGCATATTATTACCCCTCTGATTATAAACATGAATATGCTTTGTGAGTAGTTACGTTTGTTCCTGATGACAAGGGAGAAGTCTTGCTATTAGTAGTCATGTGAATTTGGTATTCGTTCGATATTTTGATGAGATGTATGTTGTCTAACATCTAGTGGTGTTATGTGAACGTCGACTACATAACACTTCACCATTATTTGGGCCCAGAGGAAGGCATTGGGAAGTAATAAGTAGATGATGGGTTGCTAGAGTGACAGAATCTTAAACCCTAGTTTATGCGTTGCTTCGTAAGGGGCTGATTTGGATCCATATGTTTCATGCTATGGTTAGGTTTACCTTAATACTTTTGTTGTAGTTGCGGATGCTTGCAATAGAGGTTAATCATAAGTGGGATGCTTGTTCAAGTAAGAACAACACCCAAGCAACGGTCCACCCACATATCAAATTATCAAAGTACCGAACGCGAATCATATGAACGTGATGAAAACTAGCTTGACGATATTCCCATGTGTCCTCGGGAGCACTTCTCCTATTATAAGAGTTGGTCCAGGCTTGTCCTTTGCTACAAAAAGGATTGGGCCACCTTGCTGCACCGTGTTTACTTTTGTTACTTGTTGCTCGTTACAACTTACCTCATCACAAAACTATCTGTTACCACTTATTTCAGTACTTGCAGAGAATACCTTGCTCGAAACCGCTTATCATTTCCTTCTGCTCCGTGTTGGGTTCGACACTCTTACTTATCGAAAAGACTACGATAGATCCCCTATACTTGTGGGTAATCAAGACTCTTTTCTGGCGTCGTTGCCGGGGAGTGAAGCGCCTTTGGTAGGTGGAATTTGGTAAGGAAAAATTTATTTAGTGTGCTGAAATTTTCTGTCACTTGTTACTATGGAAAGTAATTGTCTGAGGGGCTTGTTCGGGGTATCTTCACCCCGTCCAGTAGAGCAAAGAGTTGCTCCTCAACCTACTCAACCTATTGAAAATGAAACTCCTTTTGAATTTCCTTCGGGTATGATGGAAAAACTGTTGGCTAATACTTTTACAGGAGATGGAACAAAGCATCCTGACGAGCATCTATGCTATGTGGATGATATTTGTGGACTATTTAAGTTTGAAGGTATACCCGATGATGTTGTTAAGAAGAAGGCTTTCCCTTTATCTTTGGAGGGAGACACATTGTCATGGTATAGGCTATGTGATGATACGAGATCATGGAACTATAAAAGAGTGAAATTGGAATTTCATCAAAAGTATTACCCTATGCATCTTGTTCATCGTGATCGCAATTATATATATAATTTTTGGCCTCGCGAAGGAGAAAGCATCGCTCAAGCTTGGGGAGGCTTAAATCAATGTTATATTCATGCCAAAATCATGACCTCTCAAGATAAACAATTCTTCAGAATTTTTATGCTCGGCTTTCTGATAACAATCGCACCATGCTCGATACTTCTTGTGCTGGCTCTTTTATGATGAAGACTATTGAATTCAAATGGAATTTATTGGATAGAATTAAACGCAACTCTGAAGATTGGGACCTTGACGAAGGTAAGGAGTCAGGTATGACACCTAAGTTTGATTGTGTTAAATCTTTTATGGATACCGATATTTTCCGTAAGTTTAGCACTAAATATGGACTTGACTCTGAGATAGTAGCTTCTTTCTGTGAATCCTTTGCTACTTATGTTGATCTCCCCAAGGAGAAGTGGTTTAAATATCATCCTCCCATAGAAGTAAAAGTAGCTGCACCTATTAAAGTTGAAGAAAAGACTGTCACTTACAATGATCCTATTGTTCCTACTTCTTATGTTGAAAAACCACCTTTCCCTGTTAGAGTAAAGGATCATGCTAAAGCTTCAACTGTTGTTCGTAAAAGCAATATTAGAACTTATACACCTCCTGAGCAAGTCAAAGTAGAACCTAATATTGCTATTGTTAAAGATCTCTTGTCGATAATATTGATGGGCATGTCATTCAATTTTCGGTGAAACTGCTAGAATTGCTAAACCACATGATAGAGATAAACATAGACACTGTGGTAGGCGTGCCTGTTATTTTTGTTAAAATAGGAGATCATTTTTATCATGGCTTATGTGATATGGGTGCTAGTGCTAGTGTTATACCCATTGACTTATATAAAGAAATTATGCATGATATCGCACCTGCTGAGTTAGAAGATATTGATGTTACAATTAAACTTGCCAATATAGATACTATATCTGCAATGGGAATTGTTAGAGATGTTGAAGTCTTGTGTGGGAAAACCAAATGTCCCGCTGATTTTCTTGTTCTTGGTTCTCCACAAGATAGCTTTTGTCCCATTATATTTGGTAGACCCTTCTTGAATACTGTTAATGCTAAGATAGACTGCGAAAAGAATGTTGTTACTATTGGCTTGGATGATATGGTTCATAAGTTTGATTTCTCTAAATTTAGTAAACAACATCGTGAGGAAGAATTTCCTAGTAAGGATGAAATTATTGGTCTTGCTTCTATTGCCATACCTCCTAGTGATCCTTTAGAACACTATTTGCGAGACCATGAAAATGAGATGTTCATGAATGAAAGAAGGGAAATAGATGAAGTATTCTTTAAACAGGAACCTATTCTGCAACATAATTTGCCTATTGAAATCTTAGGGGATCCTCCTCCACCCAATGGTGATCCCGTGTTTGAGCTTAAACTGTTGCCTGATAATCTTAAATATGCTTATCTTGATGAAAAGAAAATATATCCTGTTATTATTAATGCTAACCTTTCAGAGCATGAAGAAGAAAGATTATTGAAAACTCTGAAGAAGCACCGTGCCGCTATTGGATATACTCTTGATGATCTTAAGGGCATTAGTCCCACTCTATGTCAGCATAAAATAAATTTGGAAGCGGATGCCAAACCAGTTCGTGATCCTCAACGACGTTTGTATCCTAAAATGAAAGAAGTGGTAAGAAAAGAAATACTCAAGCTTCTGGAGGCAGGTATAATTTATCCCGTTGCTGATAGTCAGTGGGTAAGTCCTGTCCATTGTGTCCCTAATAAGGGAGGTATTACTGTTGTCCCTAATGATAAAGATGAATTGATTCCGCAAAGAATTATCACATGTTATAGGATGGTAATTGATTTCCGCAAATTGAATAAAGCTACTAAGAAAGATCATTACCCCTTACCTTTTATTGATCAAATGTTAGAAAGATTATGCAAACATACACATTATTGCTTTCTAGATGGTTATTCTGGTTTCTCTCAAATAACCGTGTCGGCTAAAGATCAATCAAAGACTACTTTTACATGCCCTTTTGGTACTTTTGCTTATAGACGTATGCCTTTTGGTTTATGTAATGCACCTGCTACCTTTCAAAGATGCATGATGGCTATATTCTCTGATTTTTGTGAAAATATTTGTGAGGTTTTCATGGACGACTTTTCCGTCTATGGTTCCTCTTTTGATGATTGCTTGAGCAATCTTGATCGAGTTTTGCAGAGATGTGAAGAAACTAATCTTGTCTTGAATTGGGAAAAGTGCCACTTTATGGTTAATGAAGGTATTGTCTTGGGGCACAAAGTTTCTGAAAGATGTATTGAAGTTAATAAAGCCAAGGTTGATGCTATTGAAAAGATGCCATGTCCCAAGGACATCAAAGGTATAAGAAGTTTCCTTGGTCACGCCGGATTTTATAGGAGGTTCATTATGGACTTCTCAAAAATTTCTCGGCCTCTGACTAATTTATTACAAAAATATGTACCATTTGTCTTTGATGATGATTGTGTAGAAGCATTTGAAATACTTAAGAAAGCATTAGTCTCTGCACCTGTTGTTCAGCCACTTGATTGAAATTTACCCTTTGAAATTATGTGTGATGCCAGTGATTATGTTGTAGGTGCTGTTCTAGGGCAAAGATTTGATAAGAAATTAAATGTTATCCATTATGCTAGTAAGACTCTAGACAATGCTCAAACAAATTATGCTACTACCGAAAAGGAACTTTTAGCAGTTGTATTTGCTTGTGATAAATTCAGACCCTATATTGTTGGTTCTAAAGTAACTATTCACACTGATCATGATGCTATTAAATATCTTATGGAAAAGAAAGATGATAAACCTAGACTTATTAGATGGGTTCTCTTGCTGGATGAATTTGATTTGCATATTGTTGATAGAAAAGGAGCCGAGAACACCGTTGCAGACAACTTATCTAGGTTAGAGAATGTTCTTGATGACCCACTACCTATTGATGATAGCTTTCCTGATGAACAATTAAATGTCATAAGCACTTCTCGTAGCACTCCATGGTATGCTGATTATGCTAATTATATTGTTGTTAAATTTATACCGCCTAGTTTCACATACCAACAAAAGAAAAAAGTTCTTTTATGATCTGCGACATTACTTTTGGGATGATCCACATCTTTATAAAGAGGGAGTAGATGGTGTTTTTAGACGTTGTGTACCTGAGCATGAACAGGAACATATCCTACGTAAGTGTCACTCCGAAGCTTATGGAGGACACCACGCTGGAGATAGAACTGCACATAAGGTATTGCAATCTGGTTTTTATTGGCCTACTCTCTTCAAGGATGCCCGTAAGTTTATTTTGTCTTGTGATGAATGTCAAAGAATTGGTAATATTAGTAGACGTCAAGAAATGCCTATGAATTATTCACTTGTTATTGAACTATTTGATGTTTGGGGCTTTGATTATATGGGACCTTTTCCTGCCTCTAATGGATATACACATATTTTAGTTGCTGTTGATTACGTTACTAAATGGGTAGACGCTATTCCAACTAGTAGTGCTGATCATAACACTTCTATTAAAATGCTTAAGGAAGTTATTTTTTCGAGGTTTGGAGTCCCTAGATATTTAATGACTGATGGTGGTTCACACTTTATTCATGGTGCTTTCCGTAAAATGCTTGCTAAATATGATGTTAATCATAGAATTGCATCTCCATATCACCCATGATCTAGTGGTCAAGTAGAATTGAGTAATAGAGAGCTCAAATTAATTTTGCAAAAGACTGTTAATAGGTCTAGAAAGAATTGGTCCAAGAAACTTGATGATGCATTATGGGCCTATAGAACTGCATATAAGAATCCTATGGGTATGTCTCCGTATAAAATGGTTTATGGAAAAGCATGTCACTTACCTCTCGTACTAGAACATAAGGCATATTGGGCTATTAAAGAGCTCAACTATGATTTCAAACTTGCCGGTGAGAAGAGGTTATTTGATATTAGCTCACTTGATGATGGAGAACCTAAGCTTATGAAAATGCCAAGTTATTTAAAGAAAAAGTTAAAAGAGGCATGACAAAAGGATACAAAAGCGTGAGTTTAATGTAGGTGATTATGTATTGCTATACAACTCTCGTTTAAGATTTTTTGCAGGAAAACTTCTCTCTAAATGGGAAGGCCCCTACGTTATCGAGGAGGTCTATCGTTCCGGTGCCATAAAAATCAACAACTTCAAAGGCACAAATCCGAAGGTGGTAAACGGTCAAAGAATCAAACACTATATCTCAGGTAATCCTATAAATGTTGAAACCAATATTATTGAAACCGTAACCCCGGAGGAATACATAAGGGACACTTTCCAGAACGTTCCAGACTCCAAAAAGGAATAGGTATGTGGTACGGTAAGTAAACCGAGTCCAAAACAATTTTTAAGTCAATACTTCTCCGTTTTGGAATATTTAGAAAAATAGAAAAATAAGTAGCAGTCCGGGGAGGACACGGGGCCTCGACGAGGGTGGAGGGCGCGCCCTACCCCCCTGGGCGTGCC